>VICI01000676.1:0-32432 GCA_019593645.1 Akabosia matsudoensis
ATAGGGTACGTGTAAGTGGTTGCAATTAGATGCACGAAAAATTCACCTCACGTCCAGCTTTCACTGATACTTCACGTACCGATTAACGTGTCATTATTATTATACCCATGACTGCCATTGAAAAAGCTTTCTTTTATATACGCTTATCTTAAATTCCTTTACTCCTTGCGCCACGGACGAGGGGAGTATGTTTCTTTCCTGGGACAAACTATAAACAGCATTTTTGGAGTCATGGGAATAATGCGAAGACGCTTACGGCTGTCTTTGCCCATGCCAAAGCATTGCGATTCATATTGAACGTTTTACAGACAACAAGTTGGTTTTGTACGTACTCGGCCTGATAGCAAGTTCTTTAAAGCTGCATTCCAAGTTTTCGCAAAAAAAAAAAACTTAATCTAAACCAGACTGGACTTCGGCGAAGTATTGTTTGATCCTTTAAGTCTACAGTGAATGCAGTAAACATTATTCCATTTTTTGGTAGATGAATTGTAGTTGTGTGTGAAGACTTCCATTAGTTATAAGTACTGTAAATGCACGGAACTCTCTGTCGCTATCGCTCAAAATGTTCACGTCTCCAGGCGAGATTTTTTCTTGTCAACTGAATGCGTGGAAGCTATCTCATGTTTGCTGGTGGGCGGGTCTCACGAAATCGTGAAAGAAATGTTTGCCAATTAAAATATGGAGCCATATTTCTAAGCTGGAATGTGGTACGACATACTTTTCATCAGGGTCGTACTCGCACTAGGTACTTATAATTCTGGTGAACCAATTGACGTTGCACAACGTGCCTGTATTTGTTAACGTAAGTTATTCTATAAAGTCAGTGTTCAGTTTGAGTTGTAAAGGTAGGTAATACTCATTATCATAGTCAGTTTGATTAATCAGGGTTGCCGATGTCCGAGTAGGAATGAGGACTTTCATATTCGCAGCATTATACCTGGACGGCCCCGACGCTATGCTTTCTTCCAGCTGCTGCTGCAAAATTTTTTTTATGTAGAATTTAATGGGAATCAGGTGCACACTAATGATTGGTGGAGATAAAACGTGTTTAAAATTCACGTGACATTGAAACAGTAATTAACTGAACTATGTTTGGTATGATTTTTGTTTGCAGGGATAGTGTGGGCTTGGCTGGAGGGGTGAGACGTGGACTAGCATGAGTGAATCAAAGAAATCAACGGCTGGCTTAGGTCTAGGGGACAGGAATGTGGACACAGACATCCTCACGAAAGAAATTGATCATAATTTTTTCGACGATCCACTGCAGGCTTCAATGGATGAAAAACTAGGAGAAAGAAATAATGCCAACCAGATGCCAAATGTAGACGCTTGCGTCGTTATTGACAAGAGATTAGGGGAGGATGACAGTGGCCGAAGTTCGAGTAACATCACAGTTCATTTGGAGTTAGGGGAAGTGAAGGATGCGGAGTATACGAGTGATTTTTACAGTATACAAAGTAACGCGAATTACCCACGTCCAAAGGAAAGCTATCAACTGCAACAACGAAGAAGGTCGTTTGGAACGATTCCACAACCGACGAGAAACAGTTTCAATCATAGCAACAGCAAAGGAGAAGAGCCCAATTTTGCTCCCATGAACCCTAGTGATTGTGGGCTAAGTGGTCATTTTGATGCGATCAGCTCCTCAGAAAGTGGAAGTAGCAAGGGTGAGCGTAATGATGCTGGGGCTGTGGACGACGAAAGTGATTCTGATTTATCTGACAGTTCGGCGTCCGAACTGGAGAGTTTAGCAAGTGACGATGAAGATGTAGTGGATATGCTGGAAAAGTATTTTGAGTACATCGACCACGGTTCTGACTGCTCTGACTTGACAGAAGTGAGCCCTATGAGTAGCCTAGCTGCAAGTCCTCAGCCTTTGTACAAAGAGGAGACTACGTCAATCTGCGAAGCCACAAAGGGATTGAAGATTGAAGATGGTTGGGAAGTTGACAGGTCAAACGATACAGAAAGAGATGTGGCTATGGCAGCAGTAACTGCCGTAGCAAGTGCAGTGCCTACAGCAGCTCAGTATCTTGAACGTGAACTGAGAAATGGGAAGCCAAAATTACCGTTGGTAATATCAACAACAGAAACAATCATCGTTCCAGTAGAAACCGGAGATGAGAATGACGATGATTTTGGTGGCACTTGCGGGACAAGTGGTGAAGAAGAAGAGGAAGAGCTGAAGAGATTGGTGGAGGATGACTGCGCTGAACCAGATCCGGGAAAGGACAAAGAGGTACATGACGTTTGCTTCAACTGTTGTGTTCTCGAACACGCGAAGAAGATATTGAGTCGGGAGGCTAGTCCTTCCAGGAACAAATGGACTCTTAGGGGCGATGAGGAGAAGAATGGGAATATGAAAGCTACTGAGGAAAAGGAAACCAAAGCCCCTAGGTTTAGAGAGTCGTGGAATGTCAAGCCTCGAGCTAGCAGTAGCACTTCTGCAACGTCGTCATCTGGAACTGGATCGTCCAGCGGTTGTGGGGGAAGTAGCAGTAGTGGGGGTGCAAAGCGCGCTCAGAAGAATTTCACATTCACTCCAGAGCAGATGAGAAAGATCGAACGAGAAAATCACATTTTGTTACGAAAAATATTAGATACGCATCAAAAAGGTCACCATCATTACAAGTGTAAGCACAATGGACATCATCATCACCATTCTTCCACATCGGTTGTTCGCTTGCGTCAGCAGAAGCGGATCGATCACGAAAATGCCGTAAATAATTAAATCTAAATCTAAATATACATGACTTTAGACATACATTCTATTGGTTTTGATATTTATTCCTGTTCTATTACACATTTTCTAGATTTTGATGAAAAAGCTTCAAAACATCAAGCCATCCAAAGAGATTGGCGATGCGTTTTCAAAGAACCTGCAAAAACAACTAAGCCAAGGATCTGATTCTTTCTGTGTATCATCTCTCGAAAACTTACTCCAGCTACTAATGAGCTATTGGTTTGAGCCATTATAAAGTGATGCGCGTCGACGAGCATACCCCACCTAATTGCAGTTGCGAACTGATTAAAGCTACAGTTACTTAAATACTGTTACTTACATACAACTGTCACTAGTTAGTTAATTACCACTTCATTATTAATAGCAGAAGAAAAAGTTCAGGTATTTCTTAATTACCATGGCGAAACAAGAACAATCTGATTATTATGTTCTTTCATGTTTAACTTAAGCAAACAAGCAAAAAAATATCAAGAAATTATATATTAATTTGAATTCTTTGGTACAATAGAATAAATTTTTGACCAAGCAAACAAGAAAATATGACGAAAAAGTTTTTGTACATGAAACAAACAAATGCGACTCTGGTGGACTGGGAAATTGTTGTGCAAAATTGTTTAAGAGTTACTTGATGATCTGTAATTGGTAGCAACAAGACATAGATTGGTTTAAATAAAGTAGCTACTAGCATTTAAATTTCAACAGTTCCAGATTACCGAACCGAATCAATAGTTTAGTATTTTCAAAGAAAACGTAGTTTTTCGCAAACATCCAAACTAACTACAAAGCTTATATTAGTGTGTAACAGCGTCGAGAAAATAATATTTATCAGAGAAAACTTATGGAAACCGTACTTAATCTACTAATATTGGTACAAGTGACGCTGAAAATATTATTGGGAATTCTTCAAAACTATCACCTATGAAATTACTAACGAATAAATAAAATATTCCAGTATTTTTTTGTAATACTTAAGATAATCAGCTAATTTTTGTTTCCAGGAAGAATGAACTGACCATTTTCAATACTATCCACTATTGATCTGCTGGAAGGAAAAATAATGTTTCTAGACAACGAGATCTGCAATAAGCTCTTGATCCGAGTAATCAACGCACATTCATTTTGGTTATTACTATTTAGTTTATTGCTCCATATGCCGATTCTAAACAATGTTTGTTATGCTTACAAATGACATCTAGAATGACAAAACATTTCATAGTTAGGACCTGAGCCAAACTTATTGATTTTTCATTTGTCACAGAAAATTATATTTACTGAAATCTGCGTTTGTTCCGTTTAAAAACAACTTGCTTTCCTTGGTTTTTAAAGTATATAAATGGTAAAGAAATGCAATGAAGTGTTGAAAAGTGTAACTTGAAGGCTATGAAACTGTATGGTCTTATTGTGTTGTTTGGAAAGTCATAAAAATCGGACTTATCGATTGGAATCCTGCATTTTCCTTAAAAATGCATACAAATGTAATGCGATGGAAATGGCATAGAAACTGTCTGTATACATGAATATTGCACGGTGAAAAGTTATAAATAAATCAAAATGAAAAACCCCTAATTGATATTTAATGCTCTATTACGTATCATGATTTCCCATCCAGTGCTAAGCATCATGTGGCCCAATTTCACATCTAGGTTACCTTATTAAATTCCTATGCCATAACTCCCCAAGTCCCCAATCTATCTACCGCATCCTCCTAAAATCCGTAATCAAAAAGAGCTTCCATGTAGTGTACTCTTTTGTTTACTCATTAGTCTACTCATCCTCCCGTGGCAGCCTATAATAATTCCAACCCAAAGAATATCCTTTCAAGTATTCACAATAATCTCTTCATCTAAACAACCCCCAAGCCTGCTTCTGGAATCCCCGTGTGGTCTCTCTATAGAAAAACTCCATCAAAGAAGTCATCACCAAAAATCGCTTATAATTGAACGGAATACGACCCCATTTCTTTTTTTTTTTTCCTTTTTGTGCTTTTTGTCTATTCCAAAAAAAAGAGACCAGCGCCAGTTTACATTTTATAGCTAATACTCCATACCACAATTAAATTAATTTTCTCCCTTTCCATTTAAAATTCATTTAGTCACCACTTGAATAAAAATAAGCCATGTTACAAAAATAAAGAGAGATTACTCCAATTTTCATACATTATTATGCATTTTCCCAAGGTTGGCATTCCCATACATCACCACTATCATCATCACCATCGGCACCACCACCACCTCCACTGCCTTGCAATGTGCCTATTGTCTATACACACTTTTAGTGTTTTTTTTCTTCTTTATATCTCCTCGTTTTCTCGTATGTACTCGGATTGGTGACATCCTCAAAGCGAACCTGCCAATGCTTAAAACTCTCATAACCACACTCAGGTTGGTTTCTCTCGAACGTCTTACATTACCCCAAGAAGCTCTCATGCAACACTTTGCACGCATTTGCACCATACAAAACTCTCAACTGCCTTGCAACTTGATTAGCATAGGCATCCAACTCCCCATCTCCTCCGTTCTTTCCCTAAAGCCTGGCTACCTTCTTGCTCGCATCTTTATGAAAAAACCCTTTTTGTTTGGTTTGAACATTACGAGTGTAGTTGCAAGCCATCATAACAACAATCCTGTTCACATGCCATGGTCTCGTCAGTATTGTCTAGTGTTTTGCTCAGGAACGGTGTCCGCCTCCGTGTCCGTTGTCGTTCACAAAGAAAACAATATAGTACTTTTTTTGTCATCATCATCACCTCCGTTCGAAAAATACAAGTTTTCAAAAGTATACAACACATCCTCATTTCAATCCTGGCGACAAGTGTGCAAAGGTGTAAATGATTTCAAAGTTTTCATAAAAAATGTACAACTAAAACTTTGAATAAGTTTCTTTATAAAAAAAAAAGTTTTGTGCGGAGTTTGGGGAGACGGATACCCAGAGGAATATCAAAAAACCATTTTTGGAGGTGTATATTAGATTCTGTCTCCCACCAGCAGACTCTCTAAGTTTTTTTTTGTTCTCTCTTCAGCTGTGTGGCTAGCACTCGGATGCAAAAAAAACCATCGAAAAAAGTTTTTAAAAGTACATTTTTGGCTGTGATCTGAGTTGATGGTGACAAGAAAACTTGGGTCTATATTTTAGCACGTCAGAGAGTTGACCCTGATTTTATTTTTCGTTTTGCTGAGTGCGTGAGCCATGTCAGAGCTTTCAAATGATTAGTGGCTCCGCATCTTTATAATTGATCGCACAAAGGTACCTATTTTTATCCATTCGACTCCGAAAACCATTTTAATCGTCAGTGTTTGTAAGTTTGTAAGTAAGTATTTTGTATGTATTTGGAAACGGCCTCCACCTTGCCTCTGGTCATTGTTTTAGGCTAATGTAACGCCACATAAAACCTTGGTCAGAAAGCAATGTCATGTTCCAATATCCCTACCTGTCGCATATTTTCCCCGGTGGTTGTGTACTGCAACTATAAGGCCTAGTTGAAGGTCACCATTGGTCGCCTTCACCATATCAACCCCTGTTTTCGTAGCCTGCCTGGCATGCCACTTGCATATAAAAAAAAGTCTTTGCAAATATGTTAGTGGAGAATGAATAGCTGTGCGCATAGCTGGAGCATGCAAGCTAAAAAAAATATATTGCTGATTTTGTCCAACGATAAGATCTACTTTATTATTACCTGCATATAAATACACTTGATCGTGACGACGTGCACCAAAGTATGAATATTTTTCAAGGGAAGTAGGCTAACAAATGTATAGAATAGTTTTGGCAGACGCAATCACACACAATATTTTGGTTCGTCTTGGCCGTCGGAGTGCGGTAGATGAACAGTGAGGCAATTAAGATTAAACAATAGTGCACAAGATTGCTAAAAAAACTGATAAGTGCACGCACCAAATGATAAGCAAGTTGCAAGAGAACCTGTTATGATCTCCTTTTTGGATGAGGTTACTACAAAAAGCGATCATTTGCAAGAAATATTGTGTTTTGTGTGCCGAGTTTTGTCGGCTGTGTGTGCTCATTTGATATGCCTACTTGCACAAACTAGCCCTATTTTTTAAACACTTACGCGCAAAAAAATATACTATTATTTAGGAAGCTAAAAGCTTATAGGCAAACTTTAAATTAGTAATTGGATAACGTCTCTTACTAGCTTTAAAGGCTCTCCCAGTAAATGACCACGGGTTTTACATGTTTTCTGTTTCATTTCCTTTTTGTATGGATGGATCATGCTTTGCAAACATTTACTTTGGAATCCTAAGTGTAAACTTGTTAAAACTGCATTTTACTGCATGTATTTTAATTTTATGATTTTGTTCTATCTCGTCGTTGCTACTTGAACAAGCCCGTTTCAGAAGAAATCTGATGAATTAAAAATATGTTGTAACTGGGAATTCAATGAATGGCTGTTTTGTCACTGACTTTCTTGATACGCCATCCAATATGCACTTACAAAAAGAATTTACTCTTGATATTTTGTATTCTTTTGATTTCCAGAGACGGTTCATGACTGAACGGCATTGGAGCGAATGTTCTGTGACGCCAAAAGTGCCAAACAAGTGTAGAGTGAAGTCTAGTCAGAAGTAAAAGAAAGGAAAGATTATTTCAGTGGTTCTCAGTTAAGCGTTTTTTTTTCTTTGTTTCCCTTTCGTTGGGTAATTTTTTTTCCGGGGAAAGATTAAACGAATTTAACTTTAAAGAAAAGATAAGGGTTTAAAAGAATCAGTTCGTTTTTTGGTAAAATAATAGTGTCCATAAAAATCCGTCACAATTGACGACAAAATATTGAAAGTGGAGGAAGGTGTGGAAGTTGTTGGAGTTGGTGAGAAAATGGGATCTAATCGGAACATTCCTACAGATAAGGTGAGCAAACATTTTTAAGCAGATTTTCATAGTTTTTTGAACAATTCACGTCGATATAAAAGAGACACTTCATTGCGCACTAAATTGATTTTTTTAATGTAAGTAGTCATAAAGGGAAATGTGTACTGATGAAATTGGAGCAGCGGAATAGCATGTTCCAATTTCATCATTGAAAGTTGATATCATCCATCCGTTGTGAACTTTCGTACCGGATGTTTGTGTCCAGACACATTTTACTTATTCCAGGAACAATTCTGTTTACCTCAGAATGGTTTTTTAAATGCGAAAATTAAACACACAGAAACGTCTATCAAATTTGTTTCTAAAAAATCATATCGGATTAAACGTCATTTTAAAGAAACGAAAATTTTGAAAAACAGTCCAAGTCCTTGTGCATTCTTGTGAAAAAAAATCGTCTCATTGAATATTCAGCTGTCGTCTTCTTTCAAAGATAATATATTATCTTCTTTTTTTTTTTAATTTTCTTATTCGCCGGCAATGAGATCGGCACCCTGGCCAGCCATAACGATGACGATGCGATCAAAATGACGAAACTCAAGTACATCTTATGAATATATATTTTTCTCTTTAAACATCAAACGCTTTTTTTTTTCTTCAGCTCTTCAAGAGTGCGACACATTTTCGATTATTTTCGCAAGAAAAATATGAAGAACAGCCGGATGTACAGATACGTGAATGTTATATTTTTTATGTCATACTTCGTTTGAAATCGTATTGAAATAGTTTGGCGGTGACAACGAGGCAAATGGAATCTTGAATGAAATTCTCGCTATTTTTAACATTCATCCTGTTCAGTTGGAATTGCGAAATCAAATTCGGTATGGCTCATTATTCTGAGTTTTGTTATGCGGCGGCCTTAACAGCCACGGAACCAGGTCAAAGGTTGCTTTCTGGGCGATGATCTTTCTTGTGTATGTTTTACGTACCAAAATGCATCCAAAAAGTTTATTTGTTTGAATTTCGCCATTTTTAATAAGTAGTTTATTTGTAAAAACTTTTTCGAAACTTTTTTCAATCTTCTTCAAAAGAAAGTTGTGAAGGTGGCTCGAATTTGTATATTTCATGAAGAAACAGAACATTCACTCATAGTTGGCAAACAAACTCGTTAGCTTTTTTCTGCGAATTAATACTGCCACAAGTTTATTTTCTTTTATTAGAAGTGTTACTGTTATCACCACTGTTAATGCATATTTCATGAGGTTTTTTTTTTTGCAGTATGCAACTTGAACTCGTAGGCAGTACAATTTTTTTTTTCTCAAAGAAATGCAGTGATATTTGGTGTTAGTGGTTGTATGACAGTATCATTAAGCAAAATATATCAACTCCCTAGATAATTTTTTTAACCTAAAAAGAGTTGCATAAAAAAGTTATAAAGTTCTTTTGCATGTAAAATGTTTCATCCGACAGCTCGACTGTGTCAGCAAAAGTTAGAAACCCGTTATGAGGATGTCTTCCGAAAGATGGCTAGACAGCACACAATACTTTTTTTTGCAAATGAAGTTATACTTTTGAGCATTACCATAATAATGGTCCATGAAAACGTGTCGATAAAAGGAATAGAGGAAATTGCGAACAGCCAGAAGAAAAAAGATGACTTGGAAAATTATAGCTGGAGAAAAGATAAGATGAGAGAAAGAAACGACTATAGTTAGGTGAAAGGAAAGACTATAAAGTTGGCATTTGTTTTCTATTGTTTCCATTCTGAATTCCTCCGTATGTTACATGTAACCCTAGCATGTGTTTACTACGTATTCATGCTGCCCTAGGAGCATCCCATGCCAAGAACATAAACTGACAACGTTGTTCTCGTGTATATTTTTTAATTTTATTTCTCGGCGTAGGAAGCCAAGTGAGGCTGTAACGAAACTTGTCACATGTAGTGCACTTTTTAAGTGTGGTCAAAAACGGAATTTAACCTCGACGATCATTCTTTACGTTTTTTCTTGGTGCAAGTCAACGCTACACGACTCTGCTCTTTGAATGCGCGAAATGTCATGCAAAAACGGACTCGTTGTTTTTCAAACGTGAAAAATATCAAAATCTTGTCATTTCCTATTTAAACTACCTAATTGTTTTTCACACTCTCTCCTTCCTGGTCAGGGTGAAGATAATCGTCTAATATTCATTGTATTTTAGGCCGTTTGCAAAAGACCATGTGAAATGGCTAGCTAATTATGCTTCACGTTACGCTAAATAAATGTAAAATAGTTTTGTCGAAAAAATGTGTGCACATTTTTTTAGCCAATTTTGTCCTCCCTTCATTGTCGTTCTGCCTTTCTGCGCGTTCACAGCGAACCGTGTCGCAGCCACCATAAAAAGACTGTATCGTTCTGAATTGTTTCTTTAATCTACACGTTTCCCACACACAACAGGGTTCCCTGTGATACTATGACTATGTTATATCAGTTGATACGTTATTTTTCTTACAGTGACGAAGATAAATGCAATTGTAAGCTCAAAACAAATAAAACAAAATGTACAACAGCAAAGTAGCGAAACGTTCATCACGTAATCATGAGCTGTGTTGAAATAGACCATTAAATTTGTTATAAACTTTGAGGAGATAAATATACATACTAGGCATGAGGAAAACTTTTGCTACTGAATAGTAATAAATTAACATTGATAAACAGTTTTTTTTTTGTGATAGAGTCTATCATTGCAATTCAATGACTTTGATAATTGCAGTTTGGGATATCCACTGGTTTGTACTTGAGAGCTGTTGCTGCGTCGACTTGATCTGCGTAGACATGCAAATTGTTTCAATTTTTGTCGTACTATCTGACCGAATTGGCTAGTTACTTGGATACAGCAGACAGAAGCGTTGTGACATCGTAAACTCTTTTGGGGGTAAACATTGAAAAAAGGTAGTTTGGATCGCAATCCATTCAATTTGTTGTGTAGCAGCAAATTGATGACTCGGCTGTTTTTTGCGAAATAAAAAGACGAAAAATCGGTTGTCGTCTTGAAGTGGCTATTGAAATGAATGAAAATTGTGACGAAGTCGAATAAACGATGTTGTAATTACATTAAAAACCGACCTAAATTGTATACTAGCTTTTTTTATTGTATCATGACAGCTACGGCAAAAATGTCTGTGGAGGAGTAATTGTCAAGAAAAATATGACTGTCGGTTGCGCATTGCGCAGGCAGTAGTGGCTAGCGAAACAAGATTAATATCAGTTAATTTTAGGTCGTTTTGTGAGTGTAATAACGTTTAAGTATGATAGCGAAGCGAGTCGCTCACGAAAAAAAAATGACCACAACTTAAAGTTATTGTAATATAAAAACTGCAATAAAATGCAATTACACCAGAATAGTTTGTTACAGGCAAATTTGCAGAGCGAAACACCTCAAATTTAATGTGAACAAGGATCATGCAAGATTTAAAAGTATATCCATTCAGCAAAGTATTTCACTATAACATTTTATTTCCTGTGACAGCCAAAACACCTATCACACTGCTGCATATTCACGGAGTCTTTAAAAAAAATAAAAAAAACCTAATTGAGTGTCAAATGGAAACTTTTTTATTTTTGACAACTTTTATCTCTGTTTAAAGCTCTTTTAAAGCCTAGCTCCCTCCAATGCTGCGAGTTGCTATTCAAGGCCAACAATTTTTTGAAAAACTTTTTTTCGTTTGACCTAAGGTGAGTTGTCATTAGTTTTGAAGCATTCCTTTCCGAAAGGCCACCCTTATGTGTCATGAAATACGTTTTTGTTCTTGATGATTGTACAATTAGCTGGCCCTACTTTACGAAAAAGAAAAATTCCTATTCTCGTCCACTCACCGCACATAGTTTTTTGTACGTACGGATAACTTTGTGTGTGTACGTGTGTGTGTGTGTGTGTGAAACTTACCATGATTATGTGAAATGTATCGCTCCTCGGGGCTAAAGCTAATGCCACCGTCGCCGCTCACACATCTCTCTCTCAACTTGGTTTACATTTTTATTTTCCTCTCAAGAAATCAGAGACGGGAAAGGGAACAGACAGATTTTTTACTTTAAAAAATGAAGCCTTATTACTAAATATTTTTTGTAAATAATGAAAGAGAAATAAATGCTCCACAGCAGGTGGCTGTGTCGGCTCGAGGAATACATGCGTTTTTTCATCCTCTGTAAACAATGTACAGGGGAAGTATGTACAATGAAGAAACAATGTGTCATTAAACAAAACTACTCTGCATTCCTTTCCCTGGTGTGGGAATCTAGGAGTAGAGTCCATATACGTGTAGTACAATGTTCTCACTCATTTTTTATATTAATTTCGCTTCTAGAGGTTAAAAGACTGGTTGAACAGTTTTAAAAATAAGTTAATCCCTCTTAAAAATGAAGGCAGTAGTGTAGTCAGACAATTTTTGTTAGGATAAGTGGATGATGCGTGATTTGATTTCATTATTGAGCCTCTTAAATTGATCTTTACTTTTCCGAGGGGTTGAGTAATAATAGTACCGCATATTTCAACATGACTTAACATTTTCTCGAAATAGGGTTTTGCCGATACAAGAGAAGATTTTCTGAACGATTTTGTTATAAGGAAGCTTAATCCTTGTATCTTGTGCTCGGGCATATCTGATACTGATGATAAAATGCAAGTAATAACTGAGTCTTGCTTCGTGTTGTTCAATAGAAAATTCGCAGTCGTTTTTACACGTTTTCTGTGGTTCCCCATCTGTCATGCCAATTTTTTCCTATACAACAGTTTCTTGCGCTATTTTTCTATGTCTCCTTACAAGTTTTACTCCTCAAACGCCATAATCACTTGACCATACCTCACATAAAACTTTATTCGTTTTGGTGGTTGCCACAAAAATCTATGTATTTTTTTCAAATGTATTCAATATTGCTCAAGTTTTTTAGTGGTTACAAACATGCACATTTGTAAAAGAGCTACGTTCTCATGCTCACCTCGAGAGAGTGTTATTCCCTTTTTGTTATTTTCTTCTATTCCTCCGAGTTTCTTTGATGATTATGACGTGGTAGTTCGTTTATGGCATGGCAAATCGGTATTCGACAATACGTAGAAGTGACGGTGACGGTCAATAACATGACGGGGGAAGGAAATATGCAGTTTATATGCATGCATCTAGAGTTAAAGAAGGGTTGCAAAATACTATACTTCTCTTATTCGTAACAATGTTGTTGCCAGAAATAGTTTTAGTTTGCAGAATAACACGGCTGAAACTAAAGGTTTTGTGTAGATGTGAAAAGAGTCAAATTCGCCAACAAGTTCAAGGATTGGGTACTCTTGCAACTATTTTTGCTAAGTAGCATTCCTCCAAGCACATGATTTTTTCGTTGGATAAGATTATCATGGGAAAAATCGCGATATAAAAGGGGCATTGGGTAAAAATACACATACTTGTACGCATAGTTATTGAAGGCCGTTATAGTTCAGATTGGTAGACTGGTGCAGCTGTTAAAAGAAGAACATTACGGAATTTCGTTGTGGAGTTAGGATAGGATGATGATGGCGCCTCACATTCCCCAGCCCTTTTTACCACCCCAAGGCCATTTCTAGACTTTCGAACAAGCAGTACAACTCCTTTTACTTATCAGAATGTCATCATGGCAACTACCTTGAGAGGCGTCTTGTGATGGCGATGAAAATAATGTTTCTTAATCGTTTTATTTTTATCCACGCACTTTGACAACAGGGTTGCGGCCAAGTGCCAAAAACAGAATATGAAAATAATTCAGTCTCGTTGTGTTGTATAAACCACACATAGAGGATGTACTCCACATGCATTTTTCAAGAGTTGGCTGAGTCACAGGGAAAAAAGTCATCATAAAAAGTGTGGTTTTATGCAGTTCCTTGTTTTTCGGGTGAACCTACATTATTAACTCAGCCTAGCGAGGAGAGCCATAAAACAGAATTAGGTAGATATTGTCGGAAGCCGTGGTAATATCCGCTGAAAGAGAACCCAACAGCCTCCAAAATTTAAAGAGTGTCTCCAGGTTGATTAAAATTTTACCGCGGTTATCCACAAAACTACATTTCATTGGAGACAGTGGAGGACACTGTTGAGTCATAAGTGGTGAGTGGGTGCATTTTGTGTTAATTTGATCTTGTCCGGTATAGTAAACCGTCAGGATTTTATATTGTTAAAAATCCTAATCATGCAGCTTGAGTCATAATTTCTTACATATTTATTAGAGAAATAAAAAAACAACTTGAAGGAAATTCAAAAATAAAATTGTGCTCACGCATTTTCTTTGATGTAAGAAGGAAAAACTTCGTTCTTTTGTATAACAATGCATAAAAGAATCCCGTTCAAATTAGGCAAAATCTACAAAAAAAAAAAAAAAAAAAAAAAAAAAAAAAAAACAAACAGATTGTAAACTAAGTCCGGAAGTGACTTTGTTTTTACGACATTAGTTTTCTGTCATCATCTCACCACTTATAATAAAAATATTACAGTCTATCATGGTATGTAAAGTAAGATTGTTAAAACCAGGATTTATCTGGTTCATATAAATCATACACTTTTCCTCAAAAAAGCCTGTTTTCAATCATGGATCACTAAAATTCATTTTTCATGAAAAAAAAACGTATATATTCCATCATCAACAGTGGTCACGCATTTACTTAAAATATCCTATTTTACATCAGTTTTTCGCCAATCAGTATCGTGACGTGCACATATGGTCAATTTTTGGCTTGGTCAATTCATAAAAAAAATGTTGCACAATCTTTGGCTACTTTTTTTCTAAATATAATACAAAAAATTTTATATTTTGTGTCGTATTACAGACAGGAAACTATGTAACATCTGAACAAAAAATCGATCACAGATCGATTTTTTTTTCTCTGTTGGGTTTTGTGTGCTGTAGAGCAGAAGAAATATAATGCTTTCATAGTTTCTGGCTGACGTGTCTCTGGTACCGTCCATTCGCAGTCTTTATTGAAATGCTTGTTGCCGTTGACATGGCAAAAGATTCTTTGGCATTGGCATTGAATACAAGTAAGTTTCCTGTTTTTTTTTTCTTCTCTTTTCGTTTCGGACGAAAACAAAGGTATTCCTTGTTCATTTTTTCTCCAGTGGTGGCAAGAAAGATTCTAAACCATATCTCAAAAAGATCTTTAACTAGCTGGTATAGACCCGCCTACTTGCATTTTATTTCTTGAACGAAAATTATCCCCAAAAACAACTGCTTATTTTAAAAAGCTACCTTCTTCGTGTTTTCTTCCCTTATTTTTATTACCTGAGCTTGCACATGGGAACGATTTTTGAAGGCGGAGAAGAGCCTTTTGAAAGGGAAACTGGCTTTGCTGGTTTTTTTCTTTCCTTTCGTGGGCTTCTTCAAACGATGGCTACAGGCAGTGGGTTTTAAAGAGAGGGATTGTTGTCATGCCAACAAAACTCTGGATGGAGGTTACAGCTGCAAATGAGACTGGTTCCTGGTTAACTACACTCTGAAAGCAATCAGGTTGAAAAAGGTGAGGCGAATAACAATAAAAAATAATGCAGGAGCTTTTGGTCCAACAATGCTGATGATTATGGGATCACGATTTTAAGAAAATTGGCTTGAAAGCATTTCTTGATGGTGTGGAATGAAAGGAGGCACAAGAAAATGTCTTTTTTCATCATCTACTTGCTATCGAAAAGTGCAGTTTTCTATAGGTACTGTTCATTCCACCGGAAACGTGTAAACTCAAAAAGAAGGACAAAGAAATCCTTTTCTGAGATGTGTCAAGGAAGGAGCTGTGTAAAAAAAGCGCAGTTGAAAAAAGAAGAAAATAAACCCGAATAAGAAAGGAGCATTGACAAGGTTTTATTATTAAATGCTCAGGAGCCTTTTTCAAATATGCATAACTTTTTTTAAACGACTGCTTGAAAGAATATTACGGTCACTTTTATCCTCGATGTCAATCGGGTTGCGTTGTTAAAAAATAAAGAAAAGTTTTCGTTCATAAAAAGTCCATTTCCTGTTTTCTATTTGCGACCAGAACGCGATCAAGACGAGTTTGTATATTATATGAACAGTGATTAACTAAGGTTTAATGTTTCTCTAAGCAGTAATAAAGAACATGTAACCCGTAAAACGATGTTTATTCATGCGGCAACACTTGCACGACCTAATTAACACTCGCCACGTGGAAAACTATCTCTTGTCCGGATAATTTTACTCGATCCACCTGGCTAATTGGATGCGACTAGGAATCCTGTTACGTCAAAATATTGACCCTACCACCTATTTATCGGTCATACAGTAAGTCAACAAAGCCTGGTGCTCTATTCCTGTCAGGATTGACATGGTACATAAACCAGCCAGCCTCGCAACAAAAATATTAATTCATGCGATGCGAGAACACGTGCGTTTTTTGGTATTAAGATTCATGCAAACTTGTTTGATCATGGCTACAGGAGCAAGCACACGCATTTTCTGTTAAAACAGAACACGCAGGATAGTTTGTTTTAAAAGGAAAACGAATCCGGGTCAGTTTTTTGTTCCCAAAAAGACATGCGAATATGAACATGTGTTTCTGGTCTGTTTTTAAGTTTCAGCAATAAATTAGCAGAACTCGTGTTGTAAACTATGAGAAAAGAGAAAATGAAGTTTTGGCTTTACTTCCTCATACACCTGACATGTAAAAACCAAAATTGAAGATTTTTTTTATGTGCAAAGAAGCATTTTTGCTTTCATTATAGTACATTTCTGATCGGCATTGGTGGCAGTGGTTTAGAATGAAAGAGACATAAAACCTTTCAAGTGAAATAGCAAAAAAAATGCAGAGGAACGAGTGCAGTGCGAGCGGTTTGCAGAGAGCGCGAAGGCACACTGAGAATGACTGTAGATGACGGGCATAAGCAAATGTAGGTCAGCAGCGAAAAGAGTGAAGACGGCAAAGTTAAGAAACAATTTTATACGACATGATGATACACACAAGCGATTTTTTTACTACATGAAACATGTAAGAAATGGGCTGGTAGACAAAGCAAATACATAAATATGTATAAAAAGAAAAAGACCGTGTCAAAAAAGTCAATATGGGAACGTACAGGGAGGACGAGCCAACACACATTTTAAGCAGATAACAATGACGGATCGGTAAAAACTTGAAATGAAGTAAAAGGACAGTAGATTAGGAATGAGCCCAAAGTCAATACGAAAATGTTGATTATTTTATGGAGACGTAAAATTGCGGTTGAGGCAATGTGTGGAAATATAATGTGCAACACGAGGACAGGTCTGGAGCTGAGCATTTTTAAAAATTTACCAACCAATGATATGGTAAAAAAGGGGAGAAGCTTGGAAAAAATATACGGACAAATTGAAGGTGAAAACGTTTAAACTTATTGGTCATGGTGTGATGTCAATGAAATAACAAAAAGAAATGTTGCTAGGACACACACAGGACAAATGTTACTAATAAAAATCATTAAAAAAGGATTTATATGAGGAACTACAAGTTTGTGCGGACTTGATAGGATTATGGCGATTTAGCTTTATGTTTTAATGAGAAAACCGTGTTGAGTGGAGAGGGAGCATGATTTGAAAAAATAAGTATAAATAAATCCTTTCTAGATACTCCTATCTTGTTCCCACCCAGGAACGGACATACTAACCGGAAACAAGCTTTGAAAAGACATGTTTTTTGGCCTTTTGTGAAAAAAAATATCAAATATATTGGTACGAACATTTAAGCCGACGTGCCGAAATAAGCTGAATTTTATGTTGTTTCGTTATGGCTGCCAATAGTAACAATCCTTTTACGATACATTTGGCAAAAAGGGCAATGAATTCTATAAAAAATATGCAGCTCCCGACTTCAATTACAACCTATATGTATAGCTCTTATGTTTTCGCACCGACAAGATTGGTCGAGCGTCCGCACGTCACAATTCAAATGAATGGTTTCAGGAGAATAAAACTTGAAGCATGTTAGTTGTGGCTCATTACTGTTCAATTTGAATGGAAAGACGCGATGAATTCCACGTACGCTTTTATAGTCTTCATCAAGAGACGCAACTCGGTTTGAGCAAAGGTATGCAGAGCCGCACCATTTTCAGCTATACTTTTATCATCTAATGCTGTTGTCTGTGCTATACTTGTAGTTTTATAGAGATCGTTCACACTTTGTAATGATGTCGATGACGCAACAGCTCATCCCGAAAATATAATAATCTTTCCATCTCCATCATTCTCCCATCGCTGCTCTGAGACTCTGTGGTAACTAAATGCGAGTTCAGGGCCAGTCCTGCGAAAATGTACATATGAAGCATGGGAAACTATTCTAGCCTAGTAGAGCTAGCAGCATCAATTATCTTCCCATTTTTTTGTAAATTCAATTACGTCATGAAATTATCATACATTGATAATAGTCAACCAAGCGGTATGTTACCGGGCACATAAACTCGCATACTAAAAACTGGTCCTTATTAATGAATTTTCATTACGACAACAGCCGCAGAATTTCATGTCAATCTATGGTTTTCCTGGTACTTGTACCGCTGTCAAAGTGTACCATGTCACATAAGCTTGTATTCATGTAGGAGAAAACTGAAAATAGCGTATTTATTTATGTTTTTTACCTCAATTATCATAATTTTCATTCATAATATGCTGCACCACTGCTGCAGCAGTATTTTTTAAGACGTCATTAAAAATGTAGTATATCTGTGGCAGTGCTTTCTCAGCAAAAGCACAACACGCTTAATATAATTCTAAAAAGGAAGTTTGGAGACAAGGACGCCATATATCTTACTTGATACATGCACACGTTTCCTCCAAACGAAATATGACTGACGGAACAACTTTGATAATGGTAATGATGACGCCTGGTTTATAGCTATTTTAATAATAGGATGACGCATCACTTGTAAATGACAATTTGTTTAATTATAGTCGTCCTACGAAATGGGTTTTTCGGCAACCATTTTCGTTCTGAAATCCATTCCCCACTCTTTGAAAAATCCGAACGAAAGCTAAACTTCTAAAAGCATTTTCTTCTTGCAAACAAGGTTTTTTATTTGTTTCATATCATAAAAACCCAGGACGCAGCCATACAATCAAGAATGGTATGCCTTGATTGAAAGCTTTGAACATTATATTTTAGCAAGTGGGCATTTCTTTCGTAGCAACCATGGCAGTAGCTTTGGAGCTGAACTTGACTCATGCAAAACCTGATTCATTGTATTCTACAAAGCACATGTACCTCACGGACGAGAAAATGAATGGCAGAGGTAGTAGTAGAAATATGTTTGGGTGAAGAAAAAATCAAGGCTACAATTTTCCAGCAGAATAATAGGTAGAAAACGTGTGCGCTCAACATATATTATGTATCCAGCCAAACAGGATTTTGTTTGTAAAGAACAGGAAAACTTACGTGCACTCCCTAAAAAGCCACCATAATCCCGTGAACAGGCAACTCACCAACTAGCCAGCCATCGTTTGTATTTCTTTACATGCTTGCCAAAACAACACCCGAAGTTTTTTTTTTTTTTTGCATCCACTACCAACTACGCTCTGTAGAATTTCATGCAAATCACTCATCACCTTATGAAATAACCAAAAAAGAATTATTTACAAATACCGTTGTTTGTCCGTCTGTGTGACGAATGCAAAGTTGGATAGGATCCCATGAGTATAGCGAGCATTCTTATCAAACCTTATCTCATAATAGTATGAAATTATTCCTTGTGAGACTGGTTGTTGCTGTTGTTTTCCTTAATCATAAGCTTTGCTACTTCTTTACTATTCAAATTCTGATATCCGTATGCGTAGCAAATGTATCTTAGATGGGGAGAGTGTTTTGTCGAAAATTGACGGAATGATATTAACATTGGCGTTGCTACAGCCATTACCACAACCATCAGTCCACTAAAAAATTTTATTGAAATGCCAGAAAATAATATCCATGTTACCTATCTGCCCTGCTATCGCAACATCTGCTGTGTGGTTTTGCTTAGCTAAATTCCCTTCTTGCCAAACCAAGAAAGATACTCGCTGCTAAAATTAGATACACCTTGATGAATAGTCAAGTCATTCGGTTTTCCGTTCACTGCTTAATTTCCATCTGGAATAGACTTCAAAATGTGTTGGTAGTGTCGACGGATATTTTAACAAGAAATGTGAATTGAAGACTAACAATTTTTTTAATGAATATCAATTAATGCTCGACTCGGTCAAAGGATGATCTTTTAGGGAATGAACCAAACTAACTGTTCTTTTCAAGAAAAGATAAACAAAGTTTAATTGATGTTATGCGCAAATGTTACACTCTACTTATTCTATGTTAAAATAAAATGATGAAACATGTAAGTAGCTGTCGTTTTGGCAGTGAAATGTTTTACTCGAAACGCTTCCTACTCGGGCGTCATAGCTCTCAGTGTGTGCAAGCAACTCTTAGAGAGAGAGAGAGAGAGAAGCAGTATGTAGGTAAAACTCATCATTATGATAAAGCAAAACGAAATGGCATCGATTCCAAATTTGGACAGGGGTATTGTGTTGGTGGGCAAGTGATATGGCCGCCGTGAACACCATTGTAACATTGAAAATAATGACTAGTTTGTAACTAAACAAAATAATTAGGTAGCAATGCACCTATTTTGAATGTGTAGGAGGGTCTTGGGTGTATGTTTAGCAGAAAAGGAAAACGACTAGCACAAAGAAAAAAACGACACATTTTGTGTATCCAAATGACATGAACTGCAAGTCCAGATAAATGAAAAATTGACGACCTTGGAAAGATGTAAACCAAAAAACGCTTGTTTTGGAGCGGTTATAATTGGCACTGAAAAATAATAAAACAGAGCGTCATTTTCAACAAAGAAAAATAATGTCTTGAATAGAAGAAGGCACATGGCTCGGGAAATGTTTCCGCATGAATACTGACAGATTATTATTCGCGTATCACAGTTACATTCTATTTTTCTGTAATGGGCGACTAAATTTGCTAAATGATTCGATAAAACTTATGATGTCTTTCTTCTTCCTGAAAAAACGGTACCGTTTCGTTGTAAAGTAGAACAAAGTTTTCGGTTGATCAAACTCTCGTTTCCCACTCAGCTCGTTATGCTTTCTAGAGACGACCAAGGCGATACATTTTTTCTCGGTGATATTGTGATCAGCTCCCTGTGCCACACAAAGATCTTTTTACGAGCAAGTTTATTCGCAGAAAAAATTTTCCATCTTTTTCTGCATTCATTTTCAGCGATGCGACATAACAAATAGCTCAGTTTGTTAGTTGGTTTGGTTAAAAAACGTTGATCGATTATTCATGGGAACAAGAAAAAATTCACTGTTACCCAAACAGTCCCAAAAAAAAAAAAATCTTTCGTGTACGTGCTCTCAATGTCTCCTTTAAGTTTGTTCAATTCCATTAGCGACTCCAACTCCAAATCCGTTTCTTTTGTGCTGACTAGCAACTACTCGAAAAAACCCCGGA
Organism: Akabosia matsudoensis; assembly: GCA_019593645.1. Taxonomy (NCBI): domain Eukaryota; kingdom Metazoa; phylum Arthropoda; class Collembola; order Entomobryomorpha; family Paronellidae; genus Akabosia; species Akabosia matsudoensis. Next base: position 21,020 of record VICI01000676.1, read on the forward strand.
CTATTTTGCTAGATCCGATTTTGAAAGTCATGCAGCATCCTCGCTATCATAAAAATTGTGAAATCAGTGCGAGGGACACAACGGCGGATAGTTTTGCTAGTTGTTATTACAAGAAAAATCTATTTAGCAGACGCATGAATGCACTTTGTTGGAATTGTCCTAGTCCGACATATTATTTTGGAGCGTGCTTGCATTCCTACAAAATATGATGACTGTAACAAACTTTAGTGAAAAGAACTGAATTTTGATGAGTCTTGCAAATTTTCGTTCTTTTGTTTCTTGAAATTTGGCTGACGTTTGCATGGGGGGATGTTATAGGTATAGGGACTAGGATTAATGGAAGCAAAAATAATTTTATATAGTAAAACCTTGTGCAAAAAAAAAAACGCGGATTGACTTTTCTTGATTGCAGCAGGAGATGTTGTCACGCTGAGTCTCTAGAGTGATTGCCATGAATTATATGCTACATTTGCTGGTTAGAATATAGACGAGAGAGAGAGAGAGAACGTGAAGAGAAAGCAATCAAAATGACAATAGCCACGTAATTATGAAAAAACCGTGGAGTTGAGTGACTTTGTGGTATTTGGGAAGAGGTACTGTTGACAGGATTCCATCCATGTTTCCTCCATATGGTAAGATGATTACTGGATACGGTTACGTTAAACAAAAACAACGAAATTGACGAGTTGATTACGAAAAGTGGAAAGTTTTTGGAAAGATCATCATCAAAATGAATTGAGTTTTTCGGGTTGTGCTCTACTGGGAGGAATTTCCAGCTTCCTTGCGCTCCAAACACTTCCATATGCATACATGTGGGCCATGAGACTTCAACATATAAATGATCAGTGTCATGGTTATCATCCATTTTCCCTGATGTTGTGGTAGTGGTAATGCTAATGTAAAAAAGATTTTGTTCAAGTAACAACTCCAACTAAAGTAAAATGAAACAAAAGTTGGTTAATTAATCTGAAACTGGAGGGAGGGCTCCGGGATATACTTCCTCTGAGCGAGCAAGTTGGACTGTAGGCGGCGACGCTGCAGCTCTGTACAAAGGCTGCTTCAATGTGGCTTACTGGCAGTGTTACAGGAAAAATAGGCAGAAAAACAGCTTCGAGGTTGGGGAAAGGGAACGCTTTTGATGTCTCAAAAGCAGAAAATTTCACTAGTCAAAAAGAGTGTTCAAAAACTGCTCATTTTCCTTTATTAGAAACGCTTAACTGAGCCACATGGAAGTAATAATCAAAGCTTTTCAGGGAGCACACACACAAAATGGCTTGCTCTATCGATCAAAAGATTTACTCGCTCATGTAACATACTTTTTTTTCTGCTTTCTTATTTCCTCTGAGAACTAACAAAAATACAGACCAATCGTTTATATGACGCTCAGGAAAAAACTATAAATAGATCCAAAAAAAAAAAACAACCGGCAACATTTTGGGACTTCTCATTGTCATTTGACATTATGTGTCGTCTTGTGTTTACCCACCTTTTCCCTTCTTTCGTTATTCAAGATATCTGACAAGTTTTCAAGTTCACTTGCATTCTCCTGGTTTATTTGCTGAGGAATTGACGCTACAAAATGATAGTACCGTTCTGACATCTCACGTCTAATATTTTTTTATCCTCTAACATGGTTTATGTACGCACCCATACCCTCCTATTTGTGTCTAATCTACACTTGTGTTTCTTGTCACACCGACACCGCCGCCAAACTTTTTGCCCTCCCCTTTTTGTCATTGACGTGTAACCGATTATTGACAGTCCCCGTTTCTTTTTCTCTATCAATTCTTGTGGCCAGGTCTCTGTACTGTCTTTTATATTTATTTCCGGTCGCCTTGTGCAACTCAATTTTTTTATTTCCTCTTGGCGTCCATTCCGGAACACGACCATTCTCAAAGATTGACTTACGAATAATATGGTGGAGAGAGGGACAGAGTAAAGAAATATCCATTTGTATTTTATTTTATTCTATTGTGTACCCTCCTAACATGTAGCATTCGTTTCAGAAGACAATCCAGGAAACACTGTGTATCCTTTTCTTCTCTCTCAGTCTTGTCATGTGTGTAATCTTGTTTTTCGGGATATCTTGTTATTAGAAATTGAAGCTACTGCCATGTTTATGTGAGGTCTCAATGGAAAAAACACAGTTACGGTTACACAACAGCAAAAGTACTATTTTGGTGAGCCACTTGAGATGTGTGTTGTATGCCGAGCAGTTTTTCTCTGCGACAGAAAATTGAGTATTCCAACCCGGAAGAGATTTGAGGAAAATCTCTCAGCACAAATACACATACCTACTTGTGCTCGGATATAGAGTGATAGGACGTGTATTCACTGCGAAAACTCGTTTGTTCCAAAATTTGCTTGGAAAATGATGACATCCCAGGGAAAGAAAATAAACATCAAGTCAGCAAGTGGTTTTACTCCAACTCTGCTTCAGCTTTGTCTGCCAATCTATAGCGGCCAAAGTAAGTCAGTTTATGAATGGAATACGAGAGCCCGGTTATGAAATGATTTTCTGCATAAAACGTAGAAAAAAAACATCAATTTATAATTTAAGTGGCTTGGCTGATTCTAAGAAAAGGATTATCAAGTAGGTAAACTCCAAGAAATGTATGCTTTTAGGGTTGCCAATCCCCTGTGGAGAAGCTCTGGATGATTTTGTGCTTGCGTCGACAGGCCTACCTTTGCGAAAAATGTGTTACTTTGTCCTGGTCCACACCCTAGCCGAGATTTCGCGGTGACTGGTGCTACTAGGCAACTCCTCTTTACATAATGATCAAAATTACGCCAGTCTGCTTTATAATCACAACAATAGGGAGGACAATGTTGAATTATCGTATTAAAAATAAATAAATCTAGTTAGTAGATCTAGTCGCTTTATTATCAGGCATATGCGAAGATTATCCTTGACGGAAAGAACATTTTGATACGCTAACAAAGCCAGTAGCTACTTTTGGTATTTTTTACTGTAAACTATTGTATGTAGTATTCGTGTGAGGGAGAGAGCTTTTAAATGCGGTACATTATTTCACGATTTCAATTTGCTGTCCTTGGCCACCGCTAATTAAGCCATTACACATGCCATTCTCGTTTCTTTCCAAACAACCACACAAACAAAACAAAAAAAAAAAATGTGCAAACTGATTTTGTAAAGAGTAAAACTTCCTAAATGATAATTAACGACCTCCAAACTAATATAACCATTATTATACCAATGACACAAAGATAGTTTTTATGAGCACACCTTCCTTCTATGCACGTTTAGTTGCAAACAGCAGAGGTGAAAAGTAGTTTGAGAGCACGTTGCCCCATAATAGTTATCTTTGTTTTTGTCGTGTTCATGTCACCTTGTAATTTGGCAGGTGTATTTTTGGCACTTACATAAACTATCCTACTTTCGGTTGACAAACTACTCGGCTCACTATGTCGAGTAAACCCATTAGATAATCATTTTCTAACTTTGTATACATGTTTTTACAATCATACCCTGATCCGGGTATCTTTTCATTTCTTTCTTCTTTTTGTCAATAAAAATACTCACTTGACGTTCAAAACTCAGGCTTGTAAAACAACTGCGTCTAGCATGTAACCATCTGGAAAAGGACTAGTTTTATGTGAGGATTCTGTCGCCTTCTTGGTTTACGATCTTTCCAACAGAGACTGTTTTAAAATATACGCCCACATTTATCATCCCTCCAAAAATTACCATGTCATTTTCTAGTTTTTTTCTCCCACTTTATTTCTTCCTCCATCACCATGCATTTAGGTTAACAATCCAAAAAAAAAAAAGATGTTCATACTATATATCATGCAGGCAGACTACTCTTGGTAAAGATATTTCTCTAATAACCCCTGAACTGGAGGATCCATAAGTTCATTCCAATTGATAAGTTCAATGTACTGATTCAACAAAAACAGATGAACAGTGATAGCGTTCTACATGATGTTGGACATAAATTTTTATATGCATTTCCTCATCCAGCACTAGCATATTTTTTTTTTCAGTTCCCTGATTTTATCATAAAAAAATAAAACTACAAAACTCGGTGTTCACTGTCTTGCTCTCTGCCGCTCCTGCTCCTGTTGCATCAATAAAAATAAATATCAGGCTTATTAATCAGTACACATTTTCTTCGAGGAAAGGCACCAAGACTGGCTTTCGCACCAACCGTTTTTTTTTATTGCCCGATTTGTTTTACGACATGGTTGACTGCGATACACCATCACAAGACACTACTACCAGAAGGAAACCATTTTTTCGCAAAACATATCAGGCTAAGTCCATTTCCAAATAGGTTGTGAGTTGGTCCATCTCGATTACATGCTTTCTAGATAACTATTCACAGCATCGTTTTTTTTTTGCCTGGGTGAAAATAGTACGAGATGTGTCATTGTGCATTTTCTCCTACACATAAACGACATTGGTCATTGCATACAAAAGTTATTGCTTTAACAATTAAAGTAAATGTTCAAGCTGGCTGTCGTAAAAAACTCACTCAAAGTTAATTAATTACCTAGTTAAAAAACTATCTTGTTAAAAAAAAACCAGATGCATAAGGCTCATGACTCGATAATATCATAAAAAGTGGATGTAGGAGAAATTAAGAGCTAATGTGTGAAATTGAATAGCTTGCGGGTGATAACAAAGGTGCGATATGAGTTTTTTTTGTCTTTTGAACACGAAAAACTGATGACACCTTTTCCTTGTTACGTCTAGAGATTGGTTACGTAAAGGGGATTTTCGTCTGAACTGTTACGTTTGTTAGGAAGCGTTAATAGAATGATCGTCTGATAGGACGGGGACAATGAAGTGATTCTAACGATAACGAGACAGTCGTTCACGGAAAATAGACTGACGAGTACGAGCTTTAATTTACTTCAAAGTCCCTTTTTTAGAAAGAAAAAAACATCAAATCTGTTCAAGCGAGGAAATGGAAGAAAACACAAGATGTAACAAAAATGTACAAGACTATTTACAAAGTAGCGAGTAGTCTGTAGTCATCATCATTACTATTCTAGTATGTTGTCTGATCTTAATTGACTTTTTTTTCATTTTTTTTTTGTGACAGATTAACCTCCGACTTATTCTGGTGAGCGGAAGAACCAAAGAATTTCTATTCAGTCCAAACGAGTCAGCAGGAGATATTGCACAGCATGTTTATGATTGTTGGCCGGAAGGTAAGAGAATGTCTTTGGGTTTAAAAAATAATATGTATCACAATTTTGTAACGAAAACTTTCAAGTACAGTCAAACCTGTCTATAAAAGCCATCCAAGGGCGACAAAAAAAGTGCCTTTACTACAGCATGTCTCTAATAGAATTGGGAGAATACATGGGGTAAATATAGGTAGGGCGATAGAAATGATACCTTTATTAGGCAGGTTCTTTTATAGGACTGCCTTTAATATACAGGTTTAACTGTAGTTCGTAGCAGTACCACACATGATTTAGGTTTTTTTTCAAGTCGCTTCAACTTGAAGACGTGAAAAGAAATAAAGTAGAACATGATCGTTTTTGGTTAGTCAGGTAATGAGTCACGAAGTAAGGGAGTGTTCATTGATGAAATCATATTCATCGGGGGATAGGCGGCGAGGTTTCAGTTTTTGGACCAACTATATAAATGTATATCAGTAGCATTTTAATTTTTTGGGTGCAATACTTACTGTCTATGATGCATGCATAGGTTGGCTGAATAACAAGACCTACAATTTCGTGCCTAGTTTCATGTACTGTGCATCAAATTTTATTTTTGTCGAAAAAAAAATTCAATTATCATTCACATTCTAACTGCAGCACGTGGATAGAAAACGTCATGAGATGTATTTAGAAAAAGAGTGTTTGTCACGATATTTGACTGAGAAATAGAAATAGACCCGTAATAGTCAATTAATTATGAAGCAAAGCAACCACTTTGTTGACCGTACCGCACTTCCTTGACGATTTTTTTTCTTCAGTTTGGCTTCGAAGAAATATTTTTTCTCGCCATTTCAAACCACAACAATAGAATACATTTGATACAAAAACAGAAACGGTTAGCTTCATTTTACTCAATCATTTTTAATACCGTTTCTTGTTCAAAAGGCATTATCGTATTATTAATGCTTTTTTTGGTTCAATACGTTCTATTTTTCGTTATATCTTTTACACCAAGTTACGTCTGGCCATTCATGCAAGTTTCATCGAATCAGTCATCTTTTTAGTATTAAGCATGAAACGGTCCCGCGCGCATCAAACATTGTTACACATTTCCGTTTTAACAAGATGTAAATCAACTGCATTCTATGAATATAAAACAAAATTTGCGAGGAAGCGTGAAAACTCAAATGACGGCGGGATAAGAATAAAGCCAACTGAGAACTATCGTACTTTAGCATGCGTGAAGTAAAAAAGGGCCCGTTAACTTAGGGTATCCTCCATGGTCAGACTATGTTTTTGAGCTAGAAGACAACCAGAATTTTTACAAGAAAAAGCGTGAGTTTCAAACCTTAAACTGGTTGCATGAAGGGCCCCCTGTCCCTAATGAGATGATAGAGGACACGCCGCAGGGCTTCTCGGCATGCTGAACTAGTAGACAACCCAAAAGTTAGGCGATGCACTATAATAATTCTTTTTTATAACTGACTGATATGAATTTCTTTGTTGTTGTTACAACCATTATAGTTACTAGTTATATACACTTTTTTTGTGTGTGGTTTTCAAAAGAGAAATGTCGGATAGTAGATTGTCGTCTCCACCCATTTTTTTAGTGGGGCGAAAAGGAGAACGATGCGAAATAATATTGCACTCAAAATATTATTCATCCATCCTTCCTCTGCAGTATATTCACAACCCAGAAATGATGAAGAGATCGTAAAAGAATTGCAATCAAAATCATCCATGCGCATATGTATTGTACTATATCCCCACTCCTTTACACGTTTGGGGGAGGAGGAGAAGTAAAACACATATTCAGTATGTATCATACATCAATTTTGATTAAAGATAACCGAAAAATACAACTTTTCCTATCGGTTTTCTAATTTTAACACATATAATCTATTTTTGAGCCCCATTTTCAGTAATAATGATTCGCATTACGTGGTTATGTTATACAACCACTGCCATTGTTCGTACAAAAAAAAAACACTTTTTTTTTTGTCGCCAAGGTAAATATGCATCTCCGCAGCATCAAACTTTGCTATTTCATTTTATTCGCAGTGCAAACAATCCAAAAATGGATTTAAAAGGTTGCCAAACAAAATGACGACGTCCTTATTTCGTCACATGTTGGCTTCCGTCACTGGCGCATCTTCGCCAAATTAAACCTTTTTTTATATTCTTTTTTTTTTCAAAATATAATCCTCCGATGACGAAATCCTATACGATACTTGGAAGAACAATTAAGGCAAGCATGACAAGTATTTAAATTGCTCTTGACGACGGAAGCAGTTAGCAACAATAACTTCTTGCAAAAAAAAGATGACGAACATCTTCGCACATGCACTGCTACGTGACTCGGCTTCTCCATAGCTTCATTTGTCAGGCAACTCACAACGTGGTCACCATCGAAAATCAGCTCCAACTTGTTCGGAGACTGTACATCTCAAAAATCTACTCATCGGCCTCCTGTGCAGGCCGCAATGAAAAGGAAGATTTTTTCAAAGCACACTATCCTACCAAGTGGGAGATTCGTTTTCATTCCTTTCTGCCTGCACAAGCACAACAGCTTGCATTTTTTTGCATAGCACACACAGCAAGACTCCTCTTCCATAGCGCTTTCGCCTTGGTTGCTTACCATAACGCGCCTGTTCATTTACAATCTTGAATATGCAGAAATATTTGACAGAAATCTTGTTGAAAACATATCTACATTTACGACAGCTTTTTTAAAAAATCGCATTACTTTCATATAGCGCTATTTTCAGAATCCAAAATGCTCAATCTTAATACTGGAATATGTATTTTGTGGACTATCTATAAAGTAAATACAGACATACCATGGGATGGGATTTGTATGATTATTACCGTAAAACTTCTAAAGAACGCCCCCGGCGAAAAATGGAAACTTCCCTCTCGACCCCCCGGCGATAATTAGAGACCCGGCGAAATTTTAATTTTATCGTGTTTTAATTTGTTACAATTCAGCTTAGTAGCCTTAATTGAATTGTTAACAAACTTTTCAGTAACGATTTCCTTATCAGGGCCTTGTTTTTCGTCATTTTCTGTGACTAAACTTTATCATTGCCGATATTCTGCGCTTGATCCCTGTATTATACACGGCGTTCTTTAGAGACCCTGGCGAAATTTCAAATTTCGCTCCTGACCCCCGGCGTTCTTTAGAGACCGACGATCTTTGGAGACCCCGGCGTTCTTTAGAAGTTTTACGGTATTACACATACTATATAAAACAACCTTAGAATGTGTCATGATAAAAAACGGACACATCTTCTCAAGGGAATGATGCCAGAGCAACATGAATTCGATAAGTTCAGTTTTAATTATAAGGAATGGGCTGCGTCCTTTGTTGATCAACTGGAACTGGACTCTCATGAGCATTTCAAGAAGATGAAAAAGAAAACATAAAAGTCAAGAATCCGACTTGACTTCTCAAAGGAATTTAATTTCAATTGGTATTTCAAACAAAGTCTCTCAAGTTGTGCAGTACTTATCCTTGTCTACCTTTCACACAACGCTGAATAGTTTTACGACAAGCTATCTATTTACCTGGGTGTTTTTTTTTTCAATCAGTTTCATCTACTGGACTGTTCATTCATGAATTTTTATTTGAAAGTTTTTACCAAAGTAAGTGTGTACCTACGTCGTGCGTATTTTTTGTCTGTCTTTCTCTCCAAATTAATTTCTTTCCCTTGAACGACTCGTCAGTTTTACATTTTTCAATGGCGGCTACGTATATACATCAGTTGACTTGTTTTTTTTAGATCCGACTTGTTACTCAAATCACGTCTTTTGTGTGTTGACGATGACGACCGAACAATCCCAGAAGAAGAGAAAAAAAAATCTCGTCTTATTTTATTTACTTTCTTCTCTTGTTGTTGTTGTTGTTATTGTGGTAACAAAATATTCTCCAACTCCATTCAACTTGATTTTCCTTCTTCTCATTCTCTCTATCTCCTGCTAACTGTCCGTTTATTTATGAGCTTCTCTTTGTCTTGCTTAAAACTGTTTGCCTGTTCAACCAGGATCACAAACGAAACTGGCTTTTTTTATACTCCTCTTTGCGTCTTTTTAATTTTCTTGAATGGCGAGCGAGAACACAAAAAAGGTTTCCCCGCAACTCGTATCTCTCTGTGTCTCGCATCTTAAAACCATTTTTCAATTTCTTCGTTTCTAACAGCAACCAAGATACACATCTTCTTCTACCTGGACAATCGATTCTCTCATTTTTCTTCTTCTTTGCTCATTATCCCTTCCTTTTCTTGCTGAAAGCGATGTCTAGCCAGCCAACCTAGTTGTTATGGTAATGTTCATGAGTCTCCCTCACAAACCCCCACTTTTCAAGGCTGCCCTTCCCAGATCACACGGCTTCATCGCCTTGGTACTTTTTTTTCCCCTGTATTCGTTCAAGGGAGCTCAGTGATGCATAAAAAATATACTGGAGAAACTTTAGTTATCGTGACCATACGAGAGAGAGAGAGAAAGAAATGGTAATGACGACGATAATGATAGCAAAGTGGTTATTATCCGTAGTAACTTGAGANGAGAGAGAGAGAAAGAAATGGTAATGACGACGATAATGATAGCAAAGTGGTTATTATCCGTAGTAACTTGAGAGGTTAAGATTTTCTTAAATATTTTTTGTATTTCAAAAGTGGTCCACGTCATCATGAGACACCATCTTAGGTTACAAAAAAGCTGACAAGAAAACGGGATCTCTTCGGTAAAGAGAAAATAAGAAGGGGAAAAAAAAGCTTTCAAATAAGTTGATTCTCTTTTCCACTTGAACAAACATTGATGTTATCATACTCATGAAGAACCTATTTTATGGACCAAGATTGGAGGAGAGGTTTAAAAGCATTATTGTTCCTGTTTTATTTCTTGAGCCTCCCGTCGTGACTGAGAATTTTTTTTTTTTTTTTTTGAAAAAGATAACAAAAAAAAGAACGACGAGGAATAAATTTTCTTCTTGTAAAACATCGCTCCGGTCACATGTGTCTTTAATTTTTTCGTATCCAAACGGTGGACGTTATGGTAGTATATATTTCATGGTCATGGAGTAGCTTAGTACGTCGTCGTGTCATCTGTCATAATATTTCTATGCATGACATCTTTGCCATGAATATCGGCAAGGTCGCTATCGCATTTGCATTGAAGTTTTTATATTAAATTTTGGTTGTCTTTCTCTGGGATGGCATCCGGGTAGATAGGAACAATGAAGTTGGTTGTCACACAGAAGAAAACGCGGTGAAGATGTAATATGTATGTATTTGATTTTTTTTTTGTGTGTGACGACGAGGACGTCACATTGACAATGAGAGACTGAAGGATATCCTATAGCACAGGTGCTTAAGTTCCCGGTTTGGAAAAGTTTGTGTGTAATCATGCGGATATTATTCGGGTGGAAATCGGAAGCTGTGAACAAGGTAATGGAGTGGGGCAACATGACATGTTTGTTGTGTCTTCCTGTTGGTACGTGATTTATGGCCAAAAAACCTTGGAGAAAACGGTTGTTAGCATGCACCTTATTTACTCTGTCATGTTCAAGGGGCTTTTCCCAAGAATAGACGCCTTTCCTACGTGTTATTTTTTTGCTTCCATGAAGGATGAAAATCGTATGAAGTACTGGTTGCGAAAAAAATAGGTGTGGTGGTGGTAGAATGGTATTGGAAAGAGATCAATACGATGGCTGCCGTCACAGGAAAAGTACAAGGATCTGGGGAAGTGGCTTGGAAAATAGTGCATAAATAAAGAATTTTTTTTGACAAGCTCGGATTAATAAAAAAAGCGGTACACTCTGGGTATTAGACTTGATATTCTTCTTATAAAAACATTTTCTAATATTCGCAGATTAGAATGATGTACAATATACTCAAAGCATTCATGATCTCCTTGAAGAAAAAAAAAGAACAATTTTAAGGGCGGCTGAACGGTTAGAACATGATTTGAGGCAAGGTTGAAAGGTCCAGAAAAAAAGAAGATTATTTCATCTTGGGAATTTTCTTGGAACAAATTTTCTTGGAATAATAAGTAAGCTACTTTAAGGTCGACAAGGTCAGCTAGGAAATATAAAAAGCTTTATTCATGGCGTAATAGTCTGAAAGTTAACATCCTCAAAGAAAAAAAAATGCAAACTTTTTTTTTTTTTTCAGAAAACTTATTTTACTCTGATCTCTTGGGCGATGAAAGTTTTAAACTGCATTTACCGTAAAACTTCTAAAGAACGCCGGGGTCCCCAAAGATCGCCGGTCCCTAA
>VICI01000677.1:0-32427 GCA_019593645.1 Akabosia matsudoensis
CGTTTAAGCAATGTGCAATAAATCTGCAAACGAAAAATAAAATGATCTTTTGCCTGACACCAAAACAATATGAAGTGATCATTTCACATCTTCTTATCAATCTTTTCTTGTGCCACGAATTTCAGACTTTATTATTGTTATTAACGTCTATCCTAGTTTGAAATTATCAAAAGTGCATGCAAAAAAAAGTTAAGTTGTACATGCACATAAGAACATTTTTCACCCCAAAAAAGGCTAACGGAAAATTAAAGGATTTCGTTACGTAATCTAACCCATCAAAAAATCCTTCCTTCCTTTCAAAAAAAAAATTTGATCTTCCGTTTTATGAGTTTAATACGCTATGCGTGGAAATGGAAAAATCTAATATTTTTTTATATTAATCAAACTATCCTTTAGTCTTTTACTCATCTTCCTTTACGTTTCCCTATAATTTTTTTCCATAAATGATGCAGAGTGTCGAAAGTCAAAGAAGTTGTGATGATTACTAGTTACAAGTCTTTTAGGGAGTACATGTTTGTTTACTTGAGCTGAGTGACTAAAAAATATTGCATGAATAATTTTTACAAACGCACAAAAATGCACCCCCGGTGCAAACCGGTTTTATAAACGAAACGCGCGTGCATGCGTGAATATTATTTTACAAATTATGTGATGAATTGATGATAGTTTATGTTTGTTTCCTGGCTTAACAGTCGGCATTTTATAAAAATTGACACATTCTTTGTATGCTTGATAACCACCTATGTATATAGCTTATACATTTACGAATGCAGACATGTGTCGCATTTAATTCATGTGACAATTAAAACCCATGTCATTTTTTAGGCCTTCCACACATAAAGATTTTTGAAAAAAGAAGGCTTGCCTGAAACTTTGAACTCTTCAGCAAATGTAATTAGTAATTTGAGCAGGCATAAATTTTCAAATTAAAGGAGTACATGGCAGTTTCTCTTCAATCCCTAGTGATCATTAGGAATAAAAGAAATTGGCGTATCACTGTAATGACATTTCCTTATGCATTTGTACATCAAACGTTCCAAATTTTGCTAGCACGCAGGAATTGTTTCAAGAGAATTCGTTGTAATTTATTTTCCTTAAAAAATGTATTTGATTATTAGTCATCTATTACGTCATGCATAGATGACACGCATTACCCTGGACGCTTAGTACGAATTGAAAAAAAAATCCTTTGAAGAATTCAAAATCGCACTTTTACACACGATATGCCCAAAGCTCTTTAATTTCTCCTAATTTTTACCTCGACAGGTATCACAGTATGCAAATGCTATGCAATTGTCATACTATTGGACTTCATGAGTAATCACATTATGGGAGGGAGTACTTTCATCTTTGACAGGACAATGTAAATTCGTGAAATATGTCGTTCTGTATGACACTTTTTGTAGGTTAATCGATTAAAAATGCACTTATCCTTATGTCGCCTCGGAAGAAACAAAACTTCAGTGCATTTTAAAATTTTTGCACTTGCGTGATGACAAGGACCTTATTGGTTAAATAGTTAGCTAAATGCATTTTTGGGGTCTAGAATGGGATCTTTGAGTACACTGAAGAAACCGGTTGTAGATATTTTGGCTACCGGTAGTTCTAGTACCTATAATTGGTTCTATGATGACCAGGATGGACAATTTGTGCATTCATAATGTCGACGAGTTGTCCGTTAACTATCAGCAGTTCGCACTTCAACAGTTAAAATCAATTTTGTTGATGGCTGCTCCCGGCCACGAGATGCTAGAGTGGAATGAAGTGTCACCAATCGATTTGGCCTAATGGAAAGATGCATGCCAAATGTAAGCCAACTTCCGTTCTAACTTTCTTTGCCAACCACCTGTAATGATATGAGTCATGAAATATTGGTCTACAATTCTATTGTGCTAATAATCTTTTGAAATCATTTTTTTAATCGTTTGGATATTTCTTTAAAATATATCTCTGTATTTTATTTAGCGTAACCGGTGAACCATTAGCTCAGATATGAACAAAAATGGTGAAAAGATTAGAGACAGAGGAAGTTATTTCGTCATATAAAGTTTAACAAAACAAGCTCAACAATTTGAAACGCGACAATCGCACTCCAGGCGCACTCGTAAGAAACAAAGTAAGAATTTGTTTTAACAATATTCTCATCCTCATCGAAAAGATTTATGGCCGTTGGCAGTCGTAAATGGAATGAAAATGAGATTTTTGAAAGACGACTCGAGTGGGAAAAAGTACTACAAAATACTATTACTAATATCCCGCTTGTGGAACGCCTCCTCCTCCCGAGGGTGGTCCATAAGCTAAGCTACCCACATTACCTCCGGCGAATCCTGCATCAGTCCCAAATCCTGCGCCACCGATGGCCCCTCCGATGGGAGCAGCTCCGGGCGCTACAGGAACTTGATCTTTATACCGGATAAAGTAGACTTCTGGTTTTGATGGTTTCGTTGGTGCAGGGCCGCGGACGCGCACGCTATTGTTAGATTCCTGCTTTTTAACTAATACGTAAACCAATGTCTTTTGCTGAGGAGGTTCAGGCAATATAACTTCTGTATTTTGTTGGCTTGATGCGGAGGGGGCTTTTACGAAAATTATATTGACATGCTTATCTGGTGGTCCACCGGCTCGGATAACTTTCGTTTGTGTTATTTGCGGCTAAAAAAATATTTTTTTCAGAAAATTCAACACAAATGAATAAGGGGCTGATATATTTTGCATAGATTACCTCATCTGGTCCGACATGTACACTGACAAACTTCCTAATCTGTCCCCCTCCTCCCTGGTATCCAGATCCATCTGCGCCTTGGAATCCACTGGAAAATCCACCTCCGAATCCTCCGACACCAGCCCCTGTAAGACCAGTACCAGTTGCCGCGAAACCTCCTCCACTCGACCCACCAACCTGACCAGTATAACACTCCGCCAACAACACCACCCCCTCCCTGATAACCTCCACTTCCTCCAGAAAATCCACTACCCCCACCAAGACCAGCACCTCCGAAACCGGCTATCCCGGCAGATGCCGCAGAAAGAAACGTTGTCAAAATCTGTTTCACACAGAAGAATTTCACGATTATACTCTTAAAGCTTTCTAACTTTACCCCAAAAACCTATTTAAAAGAGTATGGCCCTTACCACTAACGACTTCATTTTGAGTTCTCTAGATCAAATTTTAACTACTCAGTTACAGCACACTTCACTAACTGTTGACATGAAACAAAATCTCTCACGCTTTTATACATGTATCATAATCGTATCAAAGCTTCAAACCAAATTCATAGGCCAAGTCGTTACTCTTAATGTAAATATGGACTACTCCCTTTGAAACACGACGAGACGATCAGGAGCTCTTCCGCAACTTGGAATAGATATCATATAACAGCGACTGATCATACGCACACACCCGGCCATTTTGGCTGCTTCACTCCCAAAATCAGTTAATCGTTCCTTTTACGACTTATCTGTAACAATCCTTGTACTGTTTACTGATTACGTTTTTAAATCTCAAAATGAGCGTGTGCTCAATTGTTTTGAAGATATACGACCAATTGTACGAAAAAAATTTGTATGTAAAAAGAAAAACAAAGTTATATAACAGCCCATGTAATCTTTATCATTAAAAGGAAGAATAAGAAATTTTCAAATAAAAAAAGAATGTCGTGGGAAAGCATAACTTGATAGTTTAAATTGGCTATTGATATATGTACATAGAGTTACCCTATAGGTGCATAGTTCACGAACTCAACTCATGGACCTAAATTGTAAATATACTTTTTTTTCTGTTGACATTTTGAGCATAGTTCAACCTTAAATACATTTATTACTGTTTTCAACTTATCAGATTCATAACAGTCATGAATATACTTTGAGAATACAATCATACGCCACAAAATGGCAAAAAAAAATCTATGCCAAATCCAAACAAACTGTTTACATTGCACTTCCCCTTACGCTGCACTTTTTCAAATAGAGTCAATCCCTTTTACAATTCAAAATGAAATGCACAAAAAAATTCAGAACTAAATTGGCAATAAAAAATGTCGATCTGTATTGTTCGTCTTCACTTTTTTTTCCTCAAAATTTCCTTAATCGTAAACTATGTTTTGTTTGAGAGATTCGCAAAAGGTAACAATCAAAATGCAGAAAGTCGCGACAAGTGCACTTTGATTTCCTCTGTGTAATTTAGAGTTGCATCACTGCATCTTATTTTTAATCTATGGAATCATCGATTTAAAAGCAGAAAATGAAATCAGCTTGTCAAATAATTAAACAATCTCATTGCTGTTTTGGGAAATAATAATCTGCTTTCACAAAATTGGAACAGTTGTGTATTTGGATTAAAAATAATGGGCTCGTTGAAAAATTATAAACAATACACTGTAGTTTTTGTTTTTTACATTATACAGTTGACCTCATATATATAACTCATCGTTGTACGCAATTTACTTTAGATTAATCTAGTAAAAGTAAAAACAACCCCATTATAAACCGAGACGGACACTATTTCTGTACCGAAAGTTGTCCACACGAGTGACGAGGGGGAATTTTATGGCTGATTGGTAATCCCTAATCATATATTAAAGGGGATCACTGATCGTGATCACGCATTATGATTGATGGTGTGAGATCAATCAGATGAATTTGAAAGTAAACAGCTTTTTTTTAAGCGAGATTGTCTTGCAAAATGAAATCATAACTTATTCTATAAATCATAAATAAAATTGACGAAAATTGCCTGGAATACTTTTTCTAATCACTTTAATGATAACAATTTCATTGTTAGTAAACATCAGTTGTGGTCAATCAAATCCAATCAAAAACGATTAGTCAATTCTCAATTTCATTTCATCGATAAGACAAACGATTTTCTCGTGATCTAGACCTGATTTGATTTTCATTCGAGATAAGCTCATAGGAAGTGTTAAGCCGATGCACCAAACTGTTTATCAAAATTAAATCACGATTTGTTCGCATAATACACTGTAATATGAACTCATCCCATTTTGCGAAATTTTCTTTGTGAAATAACATGCTTTTTCTTGAGTAGGTATATATCAACGTATGAAGGTACCAAAACAGCATTAGACTATTTTTTTTTCTTTGCAAAATACCAAAAACAAAAACAATTTGGTGCTTGTTGGCTGCAATAAAACTGTCGCAAAACTACTTAGCCCTTTGTTAAGGTGTAGGTGAAAAAGGTTCTCGGCTGCTGAAGTAAGACTTTAAACATATATTACAAAACATGTTATCTCACTAAAATAACATTTTCAAGCTCAAAATATACTGTTGCGAGTACCTTTCACATAGTTTTTTTTGTTTCGAAAATGGCATTGTACATGGTTCTGTCACAAGCTTCCTACACTTTAGGCAATGGCAAAGGCATAACAACACGTCCCATGACCCAGGGGTGATGAGCTGTATGAGTTTATATTTCAAAATTATAGATGGTTCATTCTCCCAGTCCCATCTAATTAATGCAATATACACCACACTAGTGAAAGTAATTACCGACATACATTCCTGAGTTGTTGGGTATTGCCAATTGCTCAATACGATTATGATAAAGAAGGTACATAACATTCATAATAAGAAATGGAATTTTTGAATGACAAGCTTTTATGTAATTTCATGACTATTTATTGAAAATTATTTGAGTAATGTCAACCTCGAGAAAAACAACAAGCCTGTCATGTCAGGCTCTAAGCAAATCATACATAACAAGATTGTGGCGCAAGAACATTGGAGCGATAACAGCTACTCCACACTGGTAAAGGTAACTAAACATTCACTAGCCAAATTTGATAAAAAATATTCAGGCATTCTGTGGAACTAAAAGAGGAGTAGGTTTATCTGGAGTATCCTCCTGCTGAAGATGAAGATCCTGATGATCCGGTTCCAAAAGAGCCGGATGAACCTGATGATGAGCCTCCGAATGAGCCAGAGCCGGAGCCAACTCCTCCAGCAGATCCTCCTGCGCCTCCATTGTTGTTCTTGTAGCGGATAAAGTAAACCTCTGGCTTGGCAGGAGAGGTGGGACTTGGTCCACGGATCTTGATGTCATTGGCAGCTTCGGCCTTCTTGGTAAGCACGTAAACAAGGGTCTTCTGTTGGGCTTGTTCAGGAACGGATCTTGACGTCATTGGCAGCTTCGGCCTTCTTGGTAAGCACGTAAACAAGGGTCTTCTGTTGGGCTTGTTCAGGCAAGATGACTTCAGTTTGTTGAGAGCTGGAGGACGATGGGGCTTTGACAAAAACAATGTTGACGTGCTTGTCTTGATTTCCTGGAACGCGGATTACCCTTGATTCCTGGGAAATACCTGCAGAAAATTTTGCCATTTGTTTAGATAGTGACTCTTTATGAAATTCAATCTTATTACGCCATACCTTCATCTGGGGCAACGTGAATGCTGACGTATCTGTGAACTTGTTGTCCACTGCTACCTCCACCAGCCCCTCCAGAGCCGCCACTGCCAGAACCGAATCCTCCGATTCCTCCAAAACTTCCGCTACTAACCCCACCAAATAGACCTCCAGTACCAAAAGATGAGCTGGAACCTCCGAAGCTTCCACTTCCGAATCCAACATTGCCTCCAGAAGGAGCCCCGTATCCTCCAACTGGAGCTTCGCCATTGCAGGCAGCAACGATCAGGGCAAAAACCTACGAATTGAAAAGACGTTGTAAAAAAATGTTATCGAGAATGTCTCTAATCACGTGCCGAATTATTTGATCGGCTGAAAAAAAAAATCAATTCTTTGTACCATGAAGGGCTTCATTTTCGGTGTATTTCGGTTTATCACTGCACACTGTTTAAAAAAATTTCAATCTTTGTTGTTATCCACGTTTTCGAAAACTGATGTCCATTACCAATTTCGACTCGCCTTTTAAACAATCCGATGCCTATCACCGGTTGCCTTTGGAGGGTGATGGGTACACCAATTGCACCAATAAGCTCCCATCATGGTTAACTGTTTTGGCAGATGCTCATGCTCAAATCACAGTGTAACCGTACAAGCGTCCTAAATTATATTAAAAATGAATCTTGTTGCTGAAAATTTCCTTAATAACCCTTTACCTCTGCGGACCATGAGCACGGCGGACCCTTCCTCATGTTGATGACATGTCAAACGTAGTAGTACAACGCAAAACTTTGTTCGTAAAATGCTAATTCTCAGAAAAGCTAATATTTTTATGCCTTTGTCCCCTTCGACAATATTTATTCCTTCACAAAACTATCACCTCAAGCCCTCATTTCCTTCTCATTTAATAATGTGCAAGATCCATTTGGCCCGTTTTCATTTTTCCTCGCAAAATTTTAAAAACTTTTATTTTTATGCTACGTATTTTTATTGCTTCTTTTGTTAATTTGCATTCCGTAAAGAATTGAGTAGAAATAAAAACACATAAATGTAAATTATTATTCTTTTCAAAATATCTAAACTCTAAAAAAACATGATTAATCAAATGATGATACTACATTTATCTCATCTAAACTACGCATCTGCAACTCTGACGTAGCTGAAGAAAAAAAACGCATACTCCAACCGGCTCGCTCTGACCAAGCCGACATGTGACAAATGCAGAACCTGTTGCAATTCGCACAACTGCATAAAATGCACAAACAAAAGTTTTATAGCACATTATACATGGACTTTTATAACAGTTTGTACAAAGTGTGACCATTTCCTTCTCGTCTAATTACCTGGTTGAGCGTATCTGATTGTGGGTGATAGTCAAGTGATTTATACCCGAGTGCCTTTTTCAGGTAAATTTCGAAAAAGGCTCAAAATTATCTTGACGCGTTAATTTGTGTCCGAAGTTTATTTATTCAAATGAATCATCATAAAAACTGACATGTAGAATCATAGTTTAGATCTATGCGAATCTTAATTGTTGGTTCTAGCTGATTCATGAGGTGGAGGTGACATAAGTAGAGAATTGTTAGAAACGGATGGGGAATTTTGAGACACAAAGGCGGAGGAGTCTGAGCCAATCGTTCCATTTGTGGAGGTGTTTTGGCTCGGTTGTTTATACCGGATGAAGTAAACTTGTGACGAGGGTCTAGTCGGCATCCGGCATTGTTATGTTAATGTCTTTCAATGGATCAAATTTTTTGACGAGAATGTACACGACAGTTTTCTGTTGATCTGGCTGGGGCAAAATGACTTCCGTTTTCTTCTCCCCTAAAGCGGAAAAGGCCTTCACAAAAATTATGTTGACCCGTTTTTCCGGCTCTTTGGGAATGCGGATGACACTTTTCGTTTTATCCTCGGGAAATTCGGGGGCTTCGTAGACGTCAATATGTCTGAAGATCCGGCCGGTGGTCTGCAGATTGTTGGAGGTTGCGCTATGGCTGAATATCCCATGGTTTCGAGGACCTGGTGAGCGGAACAATCTTCTGGGTCGGTAAAGACGACCTGTGGAAACTGCTCCGATAGCTAATGCAAACACCTAGGAACAGATCACATAACGTCAGCTTTCTCCAGTGAATATGCGCGAAGAAATTGATAACTGAAAATTTTTAGAAAAGGAATACCAGCAGAGTTTTCATATTTCCTAGGGCAGAGATCCTCAGACAATCAAGAACAAAATAAATATGATAACTTTGCTAAAAATGCTATTGAATTTTATACTATTTTCCAGAATTAACTGTGGATTGCAATTGCAGTTTATGAATTGAAAATTGTTTTCCAATAGGGTCCTAATGATTTCATTAGCGAATTAGAAATAGACATCCATTCCTATGACCGTTTTTACTATTTGCCACGCACGTACAAGGAAACTAATTTGAATTCAAATACTTATGCTAAATGTAGCTAACTACGTCGACCCAAGAATATATGTTATTTGCTGTTTCGTTTTCGTTTCATAACTTTGTTTGTTGCATGAGATGATTTTTTAAAGAGAGAAATTTCAAAATATCTTCTTTTGCGATCGCGGATGCGTCGTAAATAAATACATAGTAAAGCCCGAATAGTTCAATTTAAATCTGACATATTTTTTATTATTAATTCTTACAAACAAACGTTTTGACACCAAAGAATCCAATTTAAATTCAATTTGAATGAGGTTAGTTTAGAAGCCCTAACAAGAAAACATTTTAGCTTGATAAGTAAACAGTCTGCAAATTGAGAAGCTGGAAACTATAACCAACGGGCCTATACCATAAGAAGTAGGTACTCAAAAGTGAATACATTTTGAAGACTAGAAGCTTTCAATTTTTGCGCTGATTACAACAACTTTCAATTAAATGAGCAGATAAGTTATCTTTTTACAAACAAAATTAAGTAAAGACAATATTGGTTATGAAAACTAACAAATAAAAGTATTTAACTGTCTTATTATCAACCGTTTTTTTGTTTTTAAAAGGCACAATTCAATTTTTGTTATTCTTCTTATTTTCTTACAAAAGTTTGCAAAAAATATTTATTTTTGCTCTTCTGCAGTCTCTAACTCTTTAAGTGCTCTTGTGAGGGCCCTTAAATGATGACTTTTCGCCAAAGCTGGTCCCTTCGCTTTAATAACATTGGTGGCCTTTTGAGTGCTCTTTGCCGCAGCGCAAAACAAATCTTCGTAAGCCGACAAAATGGTTGCATCGATTCTGCTACGATACGCAATAGAAATGTTTTGAATGAGGGCATCTAGAAATCCGCTCTCTGCTGCGAAGTCAGCCAGCCAGGGAAGCGTGCTGAGGAGACTCGCAATAGTTTGCAAGCTGAGGAACCACATTTCCTTAATCTCGTTCCAAGTCTCCCTGTAGTTATTTGTGAGGATAAGGTCTGGAGGACTCACAGACTCGTCAGGTAGATGAGCATCCCACACAAATCGGATGACCGACTTGCCAAAACGAAAAGCTGCGTTGTCAGCTCCCGAAATGAGCTGTACCGAAAGGAATTCCTCCTCGGGTGACAGTTTATCGCCGAGCTCCTTCCCTTCCACAGTTTTCTTGGTGAGATGCATGAGTAGAAGAAGACCCAGGGAGGCTATGTTCGAGAGCAAGGGTAAATCTTCTTCGGTGTTTGACAGGAGTGGAAGCGCATTGAAAGCCCATCGCATCGTCTGTTGAAATATGGGATTTGACGCTACCATCTCGGGACTCAGAACGATAACATTGATGAATAGGTTGCAAGTGTTCATAATAGCCACGCCTAGTCGCCCAAGCGTCCGTTTCAACTCGTCGTCACTCAGTGAACATCCATCATTCTCATCTTTTTGAGGCTTCTTGACTTTCTTTGGTCGTTTTCGCTTTTCCAGGATTTCTTGTAGGTTTTTGTAGACGGACCAGTTGTGGGTTAAAAATCTGCTCAGAAATTCCTCCCCTCCTGAGTCGAGCAGCATATGAACTCCTCTGTCCTCTGCTGTGAAGTGACACAAGGCAGGGAGCAAAACAACCAATACTTCGGGCATGATTGGTTCTAAGCATTTTCCAACTTCAGCAAGAACTTGGCTCTCTGGGCTGAGATTATACTCTTCGTCTTGGAAAGTTTCAAACACAAGAGCAAGTATGAATGGAAGATGCTTGAACATTTCTTCCTTCATGCTGGCTGCCTCGTCTGCCAGCCATGAAGCCAGGCAGCGAACGGATGCACACGCGAGCAGTTTTTTCTTATTATCCCAAAACTTGTCTGGATTCTTTACAGCTTCCTTCTGCACCAAATTTATGAATCCTAAAATAGCCCACATTGCTCCTTTTAAGGAAGTGAACACTTGCTCTTTCTGCTTTTCATCCAGATTCTCAAAATGATTCCCAGCCATGAACCTCACTGTCGTTTCAATGATTGCATAGCAAGAGCCAATCAGCTCGTCGTTCTGAGTAATTTTGTCCATGGAGCGGTCCTCCAAGCACATTCTCACTTCGATGCAGCTCAAGTGGACGAGAAGCATGAGAAACTGGTAAGCCTCCGGTCCGTCTTCAACTTTGATGACCCAGTCCACTCCGAGCGTGGTGAGGGTTGATGCTGCCAAACGCAAAGCTGGATTTCTCTGCTTTTCCGTTATTTTGCTTGTTAAAATGTCCGTCAGTCCTTTGAGTACTGACCTTGGCCATCCACATGTTTCCAGCTGCTCCTTGGTTTGGTTGCATGTTGGAACGATTCCTGCGATCAGGCCACAAAACTCAAACTTTTGATCGGTCTGATCCACCTCAAAGTGGCAGGAAAGCCGCTGTAGCAGCTCGGCAAAACATGTTGGAACGATTCCTGCGATCAAGCCACAAAACTCAAACTTTTGATCGGTCTGATCCACCTCAAAGTGGCAGGAAAGACGCTGCAGCAGTTCGGCAAATCCTTCAGGATTCTTGTCCCATGTGCGAGGGCCCAAGCCCGAGCCAACTCGGGCAATGATTTCAAGGGCTTCGTCAGAGTTGAATGCTTGATTTGCATATAATGTAGTCAGTCTTTCAATCGCACCTGCTTCAACTAACGCTTTGCGGCCTTTATCTACTGACGCTAAGCACTTAAGGCAATGATATGCCTCACTAACAACCATGAGGAGTTGATCATCATCTTCGTTATCTTCGTCACATGACTCTACCACAGCCAAAAATGTCGGGATGGCTGCGAGCATTTCGGGATTTTCAGCTATTTCAGGATCTGAGCAAAATGCAGTGAGGACATTGAGGGCTACAGATTTGTACAGTGTTGAAGGAACCTCTGGAGACGCTGGAGCGTTCAAAAGACGCATGATGAACTTGAATCCAATCGCTGCAAACAGAGCACGCCTACTTTCCCTTCCAAGCTTGGAACCTTTAACAACTTTTGTCACTAAAAACAACGCAGCCATTTTCTCCGAATCATTTTGCGCGGATTGAAGCGCATTTATGCACTTCTCCACGGCTGGATTGAGCTTCTTCTTGGGCGCTGCGTCAGCCATGTCTATTTGTATTTTCCACAGCAAACAATTTACTTCACTTCTTCAAACGACTCTTGAATAACTACTTTCTTATAAAGGAAGTTTCACTAAATTGCTTTCAACAGCGTTTTGAAAATTCATTCTCGTCTAAAAAAATCACTTGTTTTTGTTCTTCCGCACGGATACAAGCAAGAAGTATCAGTATCACTGTAAAACCAAACAAACAAAATCTAGTTTAAAACCAGGCCAAAAAACCCGCAAGTGCCGGTCAATGAGATGACCAACTTTACGAAATTATTCTTTCTCTTTTTTTTATCAAACCGTTTCGGTTTTTCGTTAATCCCCAACTTACCGAATTCGTCACGGAGGTCAGCAGCGTGTGTGGAGGACTGTGCTTTTTGATGAGCAGAATCAGTTTGAAACGTACTGTCTACGCACTCCGATTATTCCACGAAATGACGAAACTGATACACTCCAACGCGGAAGGAAGTGGGAGGAATTACACCATTTTTTTCTTGTTTTAATAACAGTCTAGTTGACGTAGCATTTCCGAACACCGACAGATGCACACAGCACAACGGCCTATTTTCTTTACAACTGGTAATAACTGAGCCAATGACTTCTCCCAAAATGCATTGCTAGGATAATCCGTCTGCGTTCAAAAGTCGTTGGAAGTGCTTTCCCATCACAATCTTCAAAAGATTCTCTTGGCTTGCCCGTCGTGATTCCAAATGACTCTTGCCAGATGAATGTCTTCATGGAACTTAGCACAGACGTGATTGCAGCGTAGTTTTTTATTATTTTTAGCCACTAATATGGATACAAAGAACCAGTTTATTTTTAGAAATCCTCCATACCAAAAAGCAATACACGTCTTATTTCCGAACGGATGCACCCCTGACGCTCGTGGATTTTTTTTTTCGATGACTGAAGCTGATTGTGAAATTGTTTTTTGTTTTTTTTTCTTCGGCTTGTGTAAGAAACAAAACGCCTTCTGTGGAACTGCTCAAACGCTCAACTTTAGGGAAGATTACATGATGAACACTTTTTTTCTATGTTTGGCTTATCGCGATTTGAAAAAAGAATTTTCGTTTTGATAAACAAGACAATTTTTAGAAAGAGTTTGCGTTTGGTTCAAGCCTGGCTTGACTAAAAAAAGTGTGGGTGTTTGGAACATAGCGAAGCGCTGCGGGATAATGATGCACACAAAATACTAAAAACCCATTCAAATTACTGCATAATTTTCTAGTAGACGAGCACTCTCGAACAGTAAACAGTGTCTAGCTTGAGGGGAAGGAAACGATGCCCAATTTCGCATGCCATTTCCGTTTACAATCAACGAAAACGGCAATTGGGGAAGAATTTCAGGAAATATTCACGTCGTATGTCATGCACAAATATTTCCTTCCGTAAGAAGGCTTTACTCAAAAACTTAATGAAAACTTTTCACTTTTGTCTTTTGTCCTGTGTTGGCTGTGTTTGATATGAAACACATGTACCCCAGGTAAACGTAGAGATATGACGCGCTTCAAGATTACAAGTTTTCGTCTGTAGAGCAGACTACCCCAAAGATGTTTTAAAGCTCGCTGGAGTTTTGTCCATGTTCCCTGGACACATACCTCTTGAGCAGCTCGCTGGAGTCTGGTACTGGTTGGTTGTTGCTATTGATCTGTTTAATATTTTTCAACGCTCAAAAATTTTCGGCTTAGTTCCTTCCATAGATTAACTAACAAATATAGATTGGGGGATGAAGAATTTTTCTGGATAAAAGTTTTCTTGTTTACTACACTGCAGCTTATTAAAATGTATCCATGCCAGGTATTCTACAAGCTTATAACTATGAAACATTTGCTAAAAATGTCGGGTGGAACTGGTACGGACCTCGTACCTTGTTTATTTTTATTTTTGTTTCCAAGTTTCACTTGGGAATGCATTGGATGGGCCCCCCATTGGTTCCTTCATTGAATTTCTTTTCTTCTTTTTCGGGATAAATGCATGCAATTCTTTTGCCGCAATTATCATGTCTGGACTGCCAAAACGTTCCGTTGCCGTTAACAGTAGAACATATTTCCAGCAAGTTGCCCATCAGGTTGCCTCTAATAATCGACGTCTCGCGCAGCCGCTCAAAGCTCGTCCTAGCTATGTCCCTCCGTCAGCCTTGTTACAGGCGCATTCCGCACATAATCACCCCCGAAGGGGGAAAGGAGGCGGCACATTTAGAGATGAAGGCGCAGGTCCGTATGCGTCCGACGTTCCATCGCCACGCCCTTATGGGAGTCTCGGAGAAAGTCGACTGGAGTCCAAAGCACAAATAAATCACAGAGGGTCGGATTTAGAAGAGCGAGAAGGATCTGTAAACAGACATACTTTAATAGTTTGACAAATTAGTTGCATTTTTTCAAGAAATTAGCCTATTCGAACGGGGACATCAGTTAGCCAGTTGACATATATAAAAACTGAATATTCCATCTCGTCCAATTTTCTGCGCTGATCAGGAATCGGACATTTGTTTTTGGGGCAACGAATTACTTCCAGAAATTCCACGTCGTCAGAAGTTCATTTTTCTTAGGGTGCCCCCTTTTGTATGGATAATGCTATTTCTTCGTTTCCAAACGTAAAACCCGAACAGGGCTTCGTGTGCTATTTGTCGACGTAACTAAACATCCAAAATTGCTTTGGCCCCAGATATTTCTATATTTTTGAATCCAGATAAAAAAACTGGACGCGATGGCATATTTAGTTTTTGTAAATTTCGACAGGCTAACTGATGTCCTAACCCCGAATCCATTTTCCTAGTCGTTTTCAGGTAATGGCAGCGGCAGCAGCAATGAAGACCTCTCAAGTGGCTCTGAAGGGGACGGCCACCATCATTCAAATCGTAAAAAAGGCCTGAAATACCAAAAGACTGAAAACATGATTACCCGAGTTTGCGACTTGATTGCTCAAGCAGACGTGTTTACGGCGCGCAACGAGAGTCCCCCGTTTGTAGAGTCTTTAAAGATTAGCGTTTGGTTCTTGCCCGTCCTCGCCATTTTTTGCGTCTGGGATACTCTGGCGATTTTCGCCTTTGAAATTCCGTTCCATTGCATGAATAATTTTCCAGGTTTTCTCTTGTTATGGCACATAGCCATGACTTTCCTGGCAATGTATGGATTCATGCTCTCCTACCTGTCCTCTGGAATGTCTCCGAGAACAAAATTAGCTGTGGTGTCATTAAGTAAGTTCCTATATAAAATGAACCTTTTTTGGGGCAACTTGAGATTAACGGTTTTTGATCTTGATTTATTTTCATTGGGCAGGTATTCACTACTTGCTCCTGGCGTTTCGGATATGTATGGAGATATTTTTTAATGGATACAGGCCGCAAATAAAACTTTACATTGAGAAAATTGACGATGAGGAAGATGATATCAAAGAGGTCGAGTGGTTTTGGTTCTGGTAGGAAATCAAAAGATGAAGCTCAGATAATTGCAGTTATTGACGGAAACGTTAAAGCATTAAGTATAGATAGAATTGAAATAAAAGTGGTTCTTCATACAAAAAGTACTGTATAAAAAAAATAAATGATCTTTTATTGATTTGGGGCGAATCGCACACATAAATGGCAAAATATGTTGGCGTTTTTTTGCATATGTTAAATATTTGCATTTGAGAAGTAAGGCATCTTATTACAATGGAGCACCGTATTGAGAAGAAAGGGATCCTCCAGAGCTTAGTGTGGAGACAATGTTTCCAAAAGAAGAGCCACCACCAAGACCGGAACCGCCAGAGAGTGTGACGGCAGGTGCGCTGGCAACGCGAATGGCAGATCCGCCTCCAAGAGACAGTCCAGATCCGCCAGAAAGGGCAAGCCCAGAGGAGCCTCCACCGAGAGCGAGTCCAGAAGCTCCACCGCCGATGCCTCCGGCTTGTTGGTCCTTGTAACGGATAAAGTAAACATCGGGCTTTTGTTGACGGGCTGGAGCTGGGCGGCGGATTCTATGCAATAAAAATTACATTGTAATTTAATGTGAAGGAACAAAATGTCATATACAAGATGCACCCATGGGCGCACGAACCTGATATCATTGGCAGCAGATCCCTTCTTGAGGAGGACATAAATCAAATTCTTTTGTTCATCTTGTTCTGGCAAGATGACTTCAGTTTGTTGAGAGCTGGAGGAAGATGGAGCTTTGACAAAGATAACATTCACGTGCTTATCTCCTCCGGGAACGCGAATGGTACGGACTTGGTTGTCAGTTGGACTATAATAAAACATAGCGACATAAAAACATTAAATCTTTCAACTGGTTTACATTATTACTAAAATTCTATGCTATGCATACTCATCAGGAGCAGAGTGCACATAAACATGACGGAAAACTTGTCCACCACTAGATCCTCCTTCAATATAGACGTTTCCTCCACTGCTAGAACCTCCATCTCCAAATCCTCCAGATGACAAAACACTGCCACCTCCAACTCCTCCAGACAAAATGCTATTGATTGCTCCGTTCAAAGCCTGATCGCCTCCAGTACCAGACGAAGATGAGAGCACATTAATAGCACCACCTCCAAATCCACCTCCAAGTCCAGACAACACTCCAACAGCTCCTCCACTAGAATATCCTCCTCCAAGACCTCCAGCCGAAGCTGTAGCAGCCACAGCGGCAAAAACCTATGCCGTACAAAAATCCAAACTTTTCAGTTCAAAATTCAAAACGAAAGTTTGAAATCCTTTTTTTTTAAATAAAACTTACAACAAAAGCTCTCATTTTTTGGTTCAAACAAAAAAGCAACTTTTATGTACTTATTTAACTCGACTGTTGATCTTAGGAAGACTGTTGTGAATTAACCAGACCGATCCCTTGCTTATATATGACTCGTCAGATAAGCCAAATAACCCTTTTAATTATCGCCAGCTTGGCCAAACAAAGTTAACCAATTTTTGTTATAATATTGGAAAGCATAATGCAACGAGATGAAATGGCGAAATAAACCATTACAGATCATTACAGATCACGTCCCTTAAAGGCGCGCGATAAAAATACTATTTTTTTCTTCTTGAAAATGCGCTACTGGTGCAAATTTTTATAACGGCAACAGCAACCGTGGGCAGAATACGCAAAACATTCTCATACCTATCTTATCTGCAAAAGTAAAATTGGCAGTAGATGAGTCAGCCCTTGAACCACAATGTCTCGCTTTTAGTGCGGGTGTCATCGTCATGTCAAGTGTCAACTTTTGGACGCGACCAGTTTTTTATTGGTTTAGGATTGTTTAAAACAATACTCGTAATAATAAATGGTGGCAGTTTACCTACTTAGCAATTCAAATCACCACAACATAGCGAAAAAAATAAAACCAACGAGTGCATTTCGTTACTCAATCGCCAAAAAGCGCTCTAAAAAAAGGGGTAAAAAAACCTGACGTTTCTGCAGTTTGGCTGTGTGATACCTACTTGAAGAAGATGATCGTGTTGATAAGATAAAAGTCAATATAAAGATCTTGTCCACACCATTTTCATCATTGTCTTCTTCTGCAAGTGTCAGCAGGAAGAAGTTTTTTTTTTTTTTTTTTGGAAGAAGATTCATTAAGGCAAACGTATGAAGCCTAAAAATAAAGATAAACAAGTTGCAATTCTATATGAAAATTACACAATTCTCAATTAATTGAATGACAAACAAGTTGAAATTCTATATGAAAATTACACAATGCTCAATGAATTGAATGACAAGTTTTTTTAAAAACAATGTAAAAATTGCAGAGATACTTTTGACTTTGACGTGAGCTTTGATATTCGTCAAATTTATAATTCGGTCCATTTATAATCATGTTGTATGCAATAAAAGTTAACTGCAGTGCGCCAGAAGGGATTGTTGTTGTGTGGTGCGCAATGAAAGTGATTTTATTAAATGCAGGTATAATCGGTTCAATATGGGGTTATAGTGGCTTCGGCTTCTTATTAATTTTCTTATAAGTAGTGCTACAATTTAAAGCGTTTTTTATGTCATTTGATGCGTTTCCAGAAAAACGCTGTATTGGTTATTTTGGTCAATAAAACAAGACAATAAATTCATAAAAGGTTGAAATAGGGGCAATATGTGATGGCTAACAAGACAGGAGGAGTGAATGCGAATGAATATTTGGCAACGAAAAAAAATTAGCATTTTGTTGATGAACCTCATAAAAATGGGAAGATGTTTGGAGCATAACTAAAGATTGATTAAATGTCATGATCATAAAGCGGCGAAGGATAATTAATTGGTTGGGATTAGAAGTTGGTAGTGACAAATGTACTGTTCTGTGTTATTGCAAAGCGTAAAGAAAACAGGCTTTCTTCAGGTCGTTTGTCAAGTGCCTAACTGAAAATCCATTATTTTAGCAGTTCATCTTTACAGTTGCAAGTTTACCTCAATTTCAAATTGATACATCTCAATTTAATGTCACCACGTGCCATTGTGCACTGCCAAAAAGTCATAAAAGAGGAATCCTCAAAAAATTACAGGGAGGACATCTTCATTAATGATCAACGCTGGCAAAAAAAGGTCTTGCGCGATTTACATCAAAATCTTGTCTAGTTGAAGAATGTCAATCAAAAGCATTGAGAAATCCAAAAGCATATTTTTAGCAACATTTCTTCATTCGTCACGTAATTAATCATTAGCGAATTGGCCAAACAGGGAATTTAAAATGTTGAAGATAACAATTACGCATCCAGTTTGAAATGATGAAACTTCATTTTTTAAACATTTTTGATAGGTACCACCACACCAAAATCTAGTTCATAGTTGGAGGAACTTGCCGATAAATTATGATAATTTTTGCTTATCTTCTCGCCAAAAGCTAAACTTGCTCTAAATCTCAAGAAGAATTCTGCCATATTTGCATTTAAAAAAATGCTCAACGAAAAGAAACAAGATAAGAAGGATCATGTTTCATGCTGGATCTAGAATCTTGAAGCCAGTCTTCACACCAGCATGCAGCAGCCAGCCCACCCCAAAAACTTGATGCGTCCGAGATTTGTTTACTTTTCTCATCTGAATATTTTGAGCGGGTGTTGAGGCGCAAACGTGAATGTAGCTGAGCGGACAAAGAACGTCCGATAAATACAATGCAAAATGCAATGAAGTGAATGTTGTTGCTTTTTTTTAAATTTTCAGTTACAGCTTTAAAATCAATGTTTGTTTACATTTGAGAAGGTGACATTTCGCAGTTTAAGTTATTTGAGTTGCATTCGCAGTTAAATTTTAAATTATACGGTTGAAGTCCAAATTATAAGTTAATTTACACCGGTCCTGTTTTTTTGAGCAATTTGTTTACACTTTAGAAGGTGACATTTCGCAGTTTAAGTTATTTGAGTTGCATTCGCAGTTAAATTTTAAATTATACGGTTGAAGTCCAAATTATAAGTTAATTTACACCGGTCCTGTTTTTTTGAGCAAGTTGGGTTAGACTTGGAAAGAATTTCGGAGCCTGTTAGCTTTGATAAGTAAGTTGCATAATGATTTGTTTTTATGTACTTGAAATTCAGTGAACCGAGTACATGTACTAAGTAAGCGTACTAATTAATACTTTCTGTTATTTTATTTGTCAAGGAATAAGAACGATTAAAACGATGTCATCTTCGGCGGCCAGAAAAAGTGTCTCAAAGGAAAAGGCTAAACCTGTCGAAGTGGTGGCAAATGGGCATGCAGATGAAGAACTGGAGGATGATGGAGGGCCGCAGTTGATTCAGAAATTAGAGGTGGGAAACGGATGTTTTGGTATAGCGATGAACTGATGGGATCTTTTAAATAACTTGTTGCTTTGTACTACGCAGGGCAATGGAATCACAGCCGGTGACATTAAAAAGCTTCAAGAGAGTGGGTTTCATACTATCGAAGCGGTTGCATTCGCCCCCAAGAAACAGCTTTTGGCAATTAAAGGAATAAGTGAAGCCAAGGCGGAGAAAATTCTGGTAAGTTGAGAGTAGGCTTGTCAGAGATGCCGTCATTGTCAAAGGGATGTTATGTTTAATGTTTAGGCCTTTTGCTTTATAGGTGGAGGCTAGTAAATTAGTTCCAATGGGATTTACAACTGCGACTGAAGTCCACCAGAAAAGATCTGAAATCGTCCAACTTACAACAGGCTCCAAGGAGCTGGACAAACTTTTGGGAGGGGGAATCGAGACTGGATCTATTACTGAGTTGTTCGGAGAGTTTAGGTGTGGAAAGAGCCAAATGTGTCACACATTAGCGGTCACATGCCAGGTACGCACGCTTAGTTAAGACCTTTGTAGATTAGTTATAACTTATGACAGAGACTATGTTACCGACACTGTATAACTGTTCCTCTCGTCTCAAATCTGCAGCTTCCAATTGACCAGGGCGGTGGTGAAGGTAAATGCCTGTACATCGACACAGAGGGTACATTCCGTCCAGAACGTATCTTGGCTACCGCTGAAAGGTACGGGTTAAACGGTTCAGATGTCTTAGATAACATAGCTTTCGCAAGGGCCTACAATACAGACCACCAGACGCAATTATTACAACAGGCTGCAGCAATGATGACTGAGTCCAGGTACTGAATTNGATGTCTTAGATAACATAGCTTTTGCAAGGGCCTACAATACAGACCACCAGACGCAATTATTACAACAGGCTGCAGCAATGATGACTGAGTCCAGGTACTGAATTCTTCAAACGATCTTTTTCGGCACTCGGGTCGGGTGAATGGTGTGCTAATTATTTAAATCTTAATTTCTATTCCAGGTACGCTTTACTTGTAGTCGACAGTGCTACAGCCTTATACCGGACAGATTACTCAGGTCGAGGGGAGTTGTCAGCCCGACAAATGCATTTGGCTCGGTTCTTGCGTAATATTACTTCGTCTCGCGGATGAGGTATGATGAAGCATACTTTTCTTATTGGAAATTAGTAGTAGTAATTCAATTTATATCTTCCAGTTTGGAGTAGCTGTTGTGTTAACCAATCAAGTAGTGGCCCAGGTTGACGGAGGTGCCATGTTTGCTGCAGATCCCAAAAAGCCTATTGGAGGCAACATTATGGCACATGCATCAACGACGAGGTTTGTACTTTAATCATAAGTTTTATGATGTTCACATGCTGTAGTCTATAATCAATTTTTTAATGGCTGGCAACAGATTGTATTTACGAAAGGGTCGAGGTGAGACTCGTATTTGTAAAATCTACGACTCGCCGTGTTTACCAGAATCTGAAGCTACGTTTGCCATCAACTCAGATGGCATTGGGGATGCCAAGGAATAGTTTTCCAGTTACGAATATCTTAAATACTTTGAGAAAACTAAGTCACGAGTTACGCCGCATTCTTTGTTCCATCGTTCGTTACCTACTGCGTTTTTGTAACTGTAACTGTACACGTTATTTAGTTGCGTTTGTATTATAAGTTTTGTTTCATTGAATGAGTCTTCAACCGTTCGAATTCGTAATATTGCGTTCTTACTTTTGATTTTAAATTTCCGATCCCATTCCGCCAACATTTTAAATGTAGTAAAACAATCAAAATGACAAATAAATCCTAATATGACACTTTTCGTGGAACTAATCTCTATTATCTTTCATTTACGGGTTATTTGAATGCACAAGAAAGCATATCATAACGAAATAAATTAATTTGAAAAAAGAAATTAGTATGCATATATTTAAATATTTTCATAACGTAAATCACAATTGTAATATTTGGTTTTCGAATTGCGTTCAACACAACATAATATAATATTATCTATACAAAGTTTAACTATTCTATTAAATTCGCTCATAAAGTATTAAAGTTTCAGTATATTTAGTTAGTGACCAGATTAATAACAAAATCAGACTGCTCAACAATCATCAATCAGATATAAGTTTGTCCTTTTGACTATAAGATATATAATGACCTCCACAGTCCTCTGCTTCTTCATACCAACTTTCTCTCTCTGACCCGATAATACCCGAGTCGCTTCTTGAATTAACTCCTCTCTTGTCAGGTGGCGAGGACGAAAACTACGTACAAACAGAATGTTAGCCCATTCACTTTCTCAAGTAATACGCTTCGAGAGCGAACTCGTAACAACTTACTTCTGGGGCTCCATCCACTTCTTCATAAACGTTATCTTTTGTGTTACAATACGACGCAGATCCTCCAGCGTACACTTCGTCGTACATATGCTGATCACCGTCCAACTTCTGTTGACCCCGCCCATCACTGAAAAACCGTCGTGTAGGCTCTTGCACGTAACGGTTCCTAGAAGAATCATAAAAACGTTTAGCAGTCTAATACTGCTGCATATTTCAACCAAAATTATAAAATGTTACCATTGATTGATGTAAGGCCTAACTAGAACTTTGGGCTGGATGTTTCTTTTATGCAAGACCAATGCAATTACAATTGCTACAAGCACGAGTATTATAATAGTTCCCAATACAATGGCAACTGTACTCCCACTTCCATGTGACTCTCCATCTTCATCAATGGGAAAGACTTCCATGTCGGGGGATTCAACGGGCACGTGAAAATGACGAGTATGACCTCCTATAACTTTGGCGGTGCAATTAAGCTCGTCTTCACTATGGGCGCAGTTTGGCCATTCATCGCATCTTAATTTGATGTCAATGCATTTGCCACTGTTGCACATGAATTGTTCCTCAGTACATTCCTGGTGGGTACATTCATCGTGTTCATCAGAGCCGTCTTCACAATCTTTCTCTTTGTCGCAAACCTTCAAAATCAAAGTCGTTGTCATAAATAATTGTCAATATTTCAGTAGGATTTCAATTTTTGAACTATGCGCCGTACCCAGTCGATAAATGATGCATTGTTGGTTAGCAGCACACTGGAAATATCCTTCAGGGCAGGTAAAATGACAGCCACGTTCGTCAGAATCATCTCCAGGGCAGTCAAAGGCGTGGTCACATTGCCACGACTTGGGAATACAACGACCAGTGCTTTCACATCGGAAATCAAAATCTACATAAAAATTAGGTACGGGTGGACGTTAGAAAGACAGGTCAACGGAAAGATCAACTTATGGCACTACGATAACTCACCTTCTTTGCAAGGTTTCATGTTACAATTTGACTCGTCATCTCCATCAGTGCAATCACTTTCCCCGTCACAAACCCAATGCTCTGCATGAAACGATCAAGGAAAAGGCATAAATTATTGAGTAAGGCATATAAACATCATGTGGCTTAGTTCTTCTTTACCTGGTATGCAAACACCGTTGCTTTTGCATTTAAATGTTCCTGGCATGCATGTCGATTGGTAGCAGTTGACTTCATCGTCATTATTACTGCAATCCGGAGTTCCATCGCAAACATAGCTTTTGCTGATACAGTGTCCATCGTTGCATGTAAACTGGTCTTGCATGCATGTTGACAGCCGTATGCAAGTGACTCCGTCCACGTCCAGCGTTAATCCATCAGGGACACTTGCAAACACCAGTAGTTTGGTCCACCAAAAGACATAAATGGGAGCACATCTTTTTATTTGGATTGGATGGTGAGCATTCATGTCTGCTGCGAAAACCATCTAGACGTGACAAATCTCTATCCACAATCGTCATTTTAGCCATGAAGTTTGAGTTGTTGCTGGAAGTAGACGTGTTACTCAGGAAAGATCCAAGTTTTATCGAACGAACAGTAGAAAATCCGTCATTTTTTACTTTCAGATCTTCGGAAAAACATATCCGTCCAAAAGAGCTGACCTCCGTATTTGACAACATCTGAAGGAGCACCATCTTGTTTAGGAGTTATCCGAAAGTTCACCTTGCCGTCTAAGCTCATTGACTCAATTACCCTATACACTTTATCCGCCCTGTACAAACCATTCATTAGTTGGATTTTATATTCATAATCGTTGTACAAGTTTATAAACACAAGTCCTTATCAAATAAAATGCTAAGTACCATAAAACATTTCCAAACTCGTAGTCAAAAGTTAGGGCTATGGGTTCCTTATCACCAACACGTTGCACCAAAGAATTACTATTTCCATTCAGCATCATTTTGTATATTTTTCCTCCTCTTTTCCCACTTCTTGCCAAGTAAAGAGAGCTACAAACACACAAGGCTTTACTTATTGCTTGATTTCATTACGAGTCAATCATATTTTAAAAAATCGTCTCACCTAATTTCAGGAACAACTAGAATGTCATAAGCATCCTCAACGCCTTGTTGAATGATCGTCCTCGCAAGCGTTCTGAAGGACATGACTTCTATAGTTTTCTTTCCTTCATCAACCCAGTATAAATTCTCGCCTACTGAATCTGAGAAATCATTCAAAATTGCTCCAATTACTACTTGTACTTCATTCTGGTGATTGAATTGGTAGTGGGCGTAATCTGTGATCTTACCAATATCTAATCCAACGACTGTATCGATATGCTGCTCCACCAGAACATTAAGTCTCTTCCGATTGAAACTGTACTCGTATATCTTTTTGGATGCGGAATCACTAAAGATGACCGTATGATTGACAGGATTGTAAACCAATGCAGTGATTGATTTTATGTTGGGCATAGGGATAGACTCAAAAACATCCTTGCCAATTGTGTTGAATCTCATTGTTTTAAGTACACCGTTGAAGGCTACGATGAGTTTGGTAGTTGTAGAAGGCTCTGTGAATCAAACATAGTTTAAAAACTTTTTTCTAATAGAATGTAGTAATATTTCTTAAAGGGGCATACCGACACATGTTTTATTGTCTGCGTCCAGCTCCATTCCGGCAGGGCAAAAGCACTGATAGGGTTTGGATGGGACTTATTGTGCAAATATGGGAGCACCGATTTGATGCACATGGATTAAGTCTGAATATGGGCTGATTAGCGATGTGAAACATGGTAATTCCATTCACGGTTGATTGCCCACGATGATGAACTCTGCTGTTCTGACCAGTAAACTTGTTCATACTCTATAAATTGTACGTGTAAAAAATCAACAACAAGTCCAAGCAGGAGAAAGTCATGAAATAGTTACAGGATATGTTTCATACCGCAATTTGCTTGGAAGTCCAGTCACTCCAAAACAACCGATCACCTAGAATGTCGACACTGAACGGATGGGTAGCAACCTGGGAGAAAACAACTTGTCGATCCGACCCATCAAAAGTGGAGCTCTCAATTTTATCCTTTCTCGCATCTACCCAGTATATACGGGAATTGCCTTGGTCGATGGTTATGCCATTTGGCCACTTCAAATCGGTGGTGACAATCGCCAAAGACAAACTTCCATCCATTCCAGCTCTCATGATGGCAGGTGTATTTCCCCAGTCGGTCCAAAACATAATGCTGCAAAAACGTCATAAGTTCCTCAATACTTAAATACAACCAGAAAAGGACTGTTTTGTGACTTACCCTAGATTAGGATGCAGTGCGATTTCCCTTGGTTTTTCGATAGCTTCTCGAACAAGAACAGCACACACGCTGGTATCATTTCTGCACACGGCTATGTACGATGAGTTGGAGTCAGCAAAATAAATGTTTCCCGTGATCCAGTCGAAAGCAATCCCTTCTGGGAACAGTAGACCTAAATCCGTGAATATTAAAAAGTAATTTGAGTCGGTCAACATCCATGTAAACTTTATGATGGAACCAAATTCGTCTTACCTGTATTTGCAAAAATTTCAATACCCTCTCCGTTGATGTTTCCTCTGTAAATTGCTTCAGAATTGTGTGTTACATCCGTCCAAATATGTTATATTATTCCGAGCGTCATACGTAACCGAAACTGGAAGCCCCTCAGAGTGGGTTATTGTTTTAATCTGTTCCGTTCCGCTTCTTCTTCTTGAAATATAAGCAACGTCTGTTTTCGCTGCGAAAATTAGCTTCCAGTTTTGATCTGCAAAATCAGAAGCAAGGTTTTAAAGCAGAAAATTTGACATGAAAAATTATATCAAAAGTCTTTACTCACCAACGGTTTCACAGGTTTTATTGTTTGAGCCGAGGGTGAATCCCTCCTGGCATTTACATGAAAATGACCCAATGGTATTGGTGCAATAATGCGAGCATGTTCCGAAAATGCTACATTCGAGCCGAGGGTGAATCCCTCCTGGCATTTACATGAAAATGACCCAACGGTATTGGTGCAATAATGCGAGCATGTTCCGAAAATGCTACATTCGTTTACATCCGAGCATTTATTTTTGTCTGCAGATGAAACTTCGTATCCCTTCCCACAGAGGCAGGTGCCAGCATCTGAACCATTAGTGGGCGGAGTAGGGACGCAAGCCTGTTCACATTTCAAATCTGCACTGCATACGGATCCTAAGAAAAAGGCATAAAACACAATGTGAAAATCACTCCAAATGACCTTTACATATTTTAAGACACACTTACCGCAATTTATGAATTCATCTGAAGCATCAAGACAATCGATATTTCCATCACAGAGTTGTGTAGAGTTGATGCACGCTTTTCCATACGCACAAAGAAAGTTTCCATTTTCAATTTTACATGACTCCGGGTCTACAAGAGCTGAAAGGAAATATCAAAAAGAAATATTAGTTCAAATCCTGCCCGTTACAAAAAAAGCAAGGGAAGGGAATGTTTGGAATGACGACATTACTTACGTCTTGAATCAGCGATACGCCCACTGCAATTCACTCGTACAGCTTCAATACACTTTTCAAAGTCTTCGGAAAACCGGAACCCTGGCTCACACCGCCTCTCGGTCAAGTTGAACTCAGTTGAACACAAGTAATATTTGTCACATTCTTGAGAATCAGAAATACTTCTTGACAAAGTCTTCCGAAAACCGGAACCCTGGCTCACACCGCCTCTCGGTCAAGTTGAACTCAGTTGAACACAAGTAATATTTGTCACATTCTTGAGAATCAGAAATACTTCTTGTTTCATTAAAAGTTGTGCTATTGTCACAAACTTCTGTGGGTTCCCCAATCACTCCTGAAAACGGAAAGAAAAACTATTTTGTCAACGTAGGTCTATATAAGAAAGAGCTCACAATGCCCCAGTAAATGCTATACACGTTGTATGTAAAGCGTACAACAATTTTTGGCTTACCAGTCGTAATTAATGAAAAAACACAACAGGCATAATATAAACCTAGAATATTTAACAACAGTCGAATCATTTTGAAAGAGAATCTGTTTCAAACTAATTAAAATGGCATGCCGTGTTGGCCTTGTTTCTGCCTTGATCAGATTTTTTTTATTATGCGACTCTGGAAGGACTGAAAAAAAAACTCTTGGAAGACTCTTGAAGGAATCCTTGTTGCCTCCTTCCCTCTCACAAGACTACTGGACAGTTTTTTCTTTCTAAAATAGTGTTTCATTACTTTTTTTTGTGTTGTCTTCAACGACTCCATATTCTGTGGGCAGACACAGCTCACAATTTTTATTGTTCATTCATTAGTCTAGTTTTATTCTGACACAAAGCAAAAGAAGCCAAGTTCAATGACAAGGAAAACTAGCCAATCATCATTCCAATGCACATATACCTATTAACGGTGACATGATTACAAAACTAGTAAAAGAAGCGGAAAGTCCATCCAAAAGCCAGAATAAGCGCGTTTGCTTCATAATAAAAAGAAGTCTTTCTCTTTGTATGCGATAAGAAGAAAAAAAAGCCAACTTTGTCATATTTTGCATAAAAGTAGGATTCAGGATTCTCTTCATAAGATAATCGCAGATGTATGAAACATGAGATACTGAGAAACACTCGTCCCAAAAATGGAATCTGAAAAGGTTTTAAAGTGAAGTGTGTAGTGGACATTTGTGTACCGACAGTTGTAACAGTACAGCGATTCTTATCAACCAAAATGTTGTGGTGGAACTTTACTTCTTGAGGTTAGGTTAGGTAGTAACATAAATGAAAAGAAAGAACAAAGAATTAGGTGCATTTACTAACCTACATTTTTGTTTTACATTTTTCTCCAGAAGTTTGTGAGGTAAAAATACATACATGTTACGATATGCAAAAATGCGTTGAGAAAACAAGTTGCATAAGGAAAAGCAAACCGCTGTTTTTTTTATGAGCACGGCTTCCAGGGATCCGTTAAAGCACGCTTGGTCAAGTCAGTGAAGTCTTAGAGCTACAAAAAACGCATTGCAATTCGTTACAAGTGGACAGTGTTGTGAAATGGCGGTCAAAACACCAAAGTTGCAGTCACCTTCGGGACTACGTGAACAAGACAAGGATAATGGCGACATGGGCGATAACGTTAACAGCGATTCGGACAGTTATGTCGACGTTGAGACTGTTGACGATGACGACGTTGAGACTGTTGACGATGTCGACGTTGAGACTGTTGACGATGACGACGTTGAGGGTCTCCATTGGGGCCTTGCGGACGAACATCCAGACTTTTGGCGATGTGATGATGACATCTCCAAACTGGACCTGAAAGAAGAAGACCGCGACTCTGGGATCGACGAAACGACATCT
Source organism: Akabosia matsudoensis (assembly GCA_019593645.1). Lineage (NCBI taxonomy): Eukaryota > Metazoa > Arthropoda > Collembola > Entomobryomorpha > Paronellidae > Akabosia > Akabosia matsudoensis. The sequence continues at coordinate 28,226 of VICI01000677.1, forward strand.
GCAGACGGATCAAGAGAAGTGGACACGTAAGTAGCATTAGGTTAAACTAGTTTTTTAGCATGTGATAAAGATGCGCAACGTTTTAATTAGGAGGGATAATCTAGGTCCTCTCGTAGGTTTCCTAAAAATGTGGAAATCGAGGTGGCCAGTTGTGGCAGGCTTTTAGCTGGAAATCGTCACTTGCTACGGCTCAAACTTTAAACATTTTGAAGAGGTAAATTGATGAATTTTATTTTTATTTTTGTAATTAGCAGGTTTTATCCTGAGGGAATTACAACTTATACAGAATACGCGGAGAGTATTCTGTCTGGGTTTGCACCTGAAATCAACAGCATTTTTGTACGGGAAGTTTCCCGTGTATCTTGCATACTGACGTTATGCGGACGGTCGAGGACGTTTCTGGAGGAAATCCTGTCGAGAACTGGCAATGGCGAGGCGCTTAGGGCAACCCAGCCATTCAAGTACGGCAATTATTGTATTTGATCATTCAAGGGATATTTTTACGCATTTATACATTTTTTTCTGTTTGTTCACACAGGTCGAGAACCATCATGCTGTTCCAGAAACATGGACAAAAAATGGTCGCATTTTTTATATTGTACTTCCAAGAGTACGGCCCAGATTGTCCGTTGCCAAACAGGAACAAAATTTACATCTGCTTAATCGATTCCGTTCGCTTATTCGAACCCGCCAACAAACGGCAGGCCGTCCATTACTGTGCGCTACTCTCGTACTTGGTGGACGCAGGCCGTCGAGGGTTCACTTCAGCGTTTTTGTGGGTTTGCCCTCCCCCGTAAGTAGACATTGGTCAGTTTAGGATTATGAAAATATGAGATTGAATGAACGTAAAATATAAAATACGTGTAACGATTACAGAGATACTCCAAAAAATGGTGAAAGAACGGAGTATGTTTTCAAAGGTCGGCCTACTAGTCAAGTTGATCTGGGACCAAATCAGCTTGCTGGATGGTACAAGAAGTTCCTGAGGACAGCTAAGATGGCTGGATGCATCAGAACGTTTTCCGTATGTGTTTGGAACTAGAAATAGAGTATAGAGTATCCTTTCCCGTATTAATACGATGTAAATTGCTTTCACATTTTTTTAGAGTCTATTGGAATGGGTCAAACGCGAAAAAGAGTTTTTCCCTAATTTTCCCCTGTTTCACGAAGACCACTGGTCGAAGAGGCTTGGAGACCTATTGATGGACTTCGAATCTCATGCTACCAGACGTACAGGACAGGTACGCGACATCTTAATTTTTATGAGTCATACCGTTAAGGCGTTAAGTAAACTTTTTACTTTATTTTTTTCACACAATAAGGGGAAGAAAAGGAAGGTTATGAAAACCGCCCGTTCGACTGCTGTATCAGTTTGTGACCAAGCGAGTTTCCTGAAGGAAAAATTTCTAAATGAGCTAAAGGAAACAGAGGAGTCATTCCTGGCAATAGAACTGGAGACTCCAGAAAGACTGTGTTTAGTCCAGGTTAGGGAAAGATCCGTAAACTCGGCGTGGAAATAGTAAGTAATGTGTTCTAATTGTTCATTTTATTTTATTCACAGAACGACGGAGAAAGTTTTTCTCCCCTTTTCGGATTTCGTGACAATTGCATCGAATTTCAGACCAGGAACAAACTGTCCTTCCAGAATATCTCGGCTGCAGCGGAAGCAACCTCGAAAATGATGGCAGCTTTACGTTTGGAAACGCCCCGTGTGGTGTGTGACGTGTGTTTGAAAGTCATGACAAAAGGGTAATTTCTGAAAAAACGTAAATATGCAAGTGCACCTTCATTTGAGGAAAAGCTTGGCGTTCTTTTCTTCCTCTCGTCTAGGACTAGCTGCCCTTATTGTGACTTCGACATCTGTCTCATTTGCCCGGAAGTGCATCACGAATGTTTGGTAGATTGGCAAACCGAAAAGGATGATGATGACGACTCAATGCCTTGAAGAAGATATTACTTTCAAAGAAGTTATGAATGCGTGGAAACGCATGAAGAAAGAATGGTGGCCTAAGTTTAAGATAAACTGCCGAGAAGGAAAGCCAGAATCACCAGACCGCTTGATTGTTGCTCACATGATGGTACAGATATTTTTGTCGAAGGAAAACTGTTTTGGACTCAATGTATTTAAAAATAGTTTTATACAATAACAGATTTGTCAGGAAACAACTAAGTGTTCAGGATGCAAGGCATGGTCCCGAATTTCTACTCATGAAATTATTTGCAGCGATGCAAGTACGGAGACAACTGTAAAACGTAAAAGAGTCGAAGATGCAGAGCCTGACGACAAGATTCCATGTGAGAGTCCAGAATTTGTCAGATTTCAAGAAACGGCTGCTGACGCATGGGGTACTTGACAGATATTTGTGTAAGGCTGAAGGTATGCATAGATTCATTGTATGTCGGCGGATGCATGTGATTCATGCAATGCTCATTTATAATTTAATTCGGTGTTTTTCTTGTGATCTTTTTTTGTCACAGTTATTACAACTCGTGCGTTATTAAAATTGCGTGCTCCGTTTAACAATTGCATGAGAAGCAGTTCAGGTCCCACTCTCCAATATGCGCTTTAATTATCATGTAGAAAAAAATTTCACATTGTCCAGACCCTGGAGCAAGCCTCCAGTGCTTGCACTTGGTGCGTTTTCTGCCTCTCTATTGCTTTCATACATTGTTCGCTGGATTTTTTTCTATTCTTTTTAATATGCATGGGTTGGACCAATTCCATCCTACGTGTGTTAAAAGAAACCTGCTCGCTAGTTTGGCTGCACTCCACTAAAAGCTTTTTTCTGCTTTTGTAGTGTTCGTTATATCAATATTATTCCTCCGGATACATGTATAATGCACGGAGTATATATTGTTTTTTTTGTATGAGCATTCTATTCAAAGTAAGGGTTAGTAGGGAGTCCAGTACGATTCTTTGCAGGCTTATAAACACGGTATTTGTGTTGGCGTTAAGAATTTTTAATTCTGAGATTGGTCCACCTGCATACTTTTGTAGACACATTTAATTCAAGTATTTTGCAACTGTATGCAAATTACAGAACTTGATTCAAGCGGTGAACCAACATCAAGCCATTTGTGGTGTGATTTTTGTAGTCCATATTTAAAGTGCGTGCTTGATAATACTATAATGGAAATTTTCGGAGGAAATCAGTAACTTCACAGGGTACACTTGTATACAATATTTTTTTACACTGGCTGTTTTGTGCAATAAGTGTGCTGTTTGAGCTGACTGAAAAGGTATGATACACATCACTACTCACTGATTCATAAAAGCAATAGATATGGTAGTAAAAAACGTGCAAAAGAGTACCTTGTGTTTATGGATAAACAGCATAATATAAATGGACGAGCTGACTATAAGAGTTTTATGTGTACATTATAACTTCCCCAGCAGTTATTTGCAAGCTGCGTGTTGTGTGCGATGCCGGCATAACAAGATAACATTCCATTTTTTTGTATATGTTAGATTTGTTAAACAGTATATAGGTTACTGTGTCTTCTGATAATGGAGCCTCATGTTTTGAAAATATGTATGTTTTGTGCGTTCGGTGTATCAACTTCCAAGAATACCTGTCGAATAGTTGGTAATACTGGTGGATGTGCGTCGCTTTCCCAATAATATTTGACACTTTGGGAATACTTTTCGTTTTAAAATATTGCGAAGCAATTTGCCTCAACAATAGCTATTATTGTGAAATTTACGAAGTACTCTTGAATCAAACAAATGTAGATTGTATTGCTAAAATATGGGCTTTTGTATTCTTTTCATCTGTTTATAGGAAGGCAGCGTTTATCAGAAAAGATCGTGATCATCGAAAATTCCAGCGAATAGTATTTTTTGAAGAAACTTGCTATTGTCCTGTTCATGCTATGTACTATGCAGCTCTAACAAAGTTTTAAGGATTATTTAGGTAAGTAACGCATTTAAAATAAACCAGTGTTTGATACTACATAGGTTTACATTTTTTTTTTATTCGATACATTTTTAGGATTTGCCATTATACCTTAATTCCAAATGGCAAAGTTTTCCAAATCCGCCACTATGGACAATGGAGCCACTAAAGTGTCGGATTATGGTTACCCATGAAACATTATTCTTCGGTTCATGATCGGCAGGCATGCGACGGCTTCGGGTAATGTGCGATTCGCCGAATTTCTGTTTATCGTAGGTTACCCGCTTCGATATAGTGTCGGGAAAA
>VICI01000678.1:0-32380 GCA_019593645.1 Akabosia matsudoensis
AAAAGAAAACTCGATTCCTGATTATGGACGATATGAAAATCAAATCTCTCTTAATCTATTTTTATATTAAAATCTCTTATTTTGTGTGTGGTCAAATCGAATATTAGAAATGCCTCTTCAGTTTGCATTCGAAAATGAGAAAATCACTTCTCGGTTTTCGCTTCGAAAAATCGACAAAGCTACCCACACTGACAAACAACACAAGAGATTCGATTCGATATTCGATTTTCTCACATGCCCACATCCCGAAATCGAGTTTTGTTTTCACGTTTGCATGTAACCTTCTGGTGGTGCGTTGTTTTTGTTCCGTTTTCAGACAACCTCAACTCGAATCAAGCATATTCCTTACTTAGGCAAAGTGCGTTGTTAATGATCCATGCTGTACTTTAAAAGGGTACCTAAAAACCTTAAAAAACATTACTGAAAGGTAGATGTGATTACCCGCTTTCAGGTAAGCAATTTTTCTGCAAAAAGGTTATCGGAAGAATATTTCTTTACCTATTTTACGGGATAATGTTTTAATATTTTCTGTCTAAAAATAACATAGTATTGATCGTATTACTTGTGATGAAACAAAGATAATGATGTAGTTAGAACATACACGGAATTCTGCTGACTTACACCATTTTTTGAATTGAGCCCAATGTAATGTAACGGTAAATGGACCAATATCCAGACAAAGATTGTACGAAACTGAATTATTCTTTACCTTTAGGGTTTGTCGAATGAGGTTCTTGGAGATTTCCAGATATTTTCTTAGATGACTAAGCATTCTCTTTTCTCTGCATCCTTGGGATTTCGCTATTGTTTTGCCGGGTCGTAAACTATGAGGGAGTTTCACAAGTCCGCCTTTTCCGTGTGGATAATCTTGAGATGATCTCAAAAGCTGTGCAGGCCAGTGAAACTATATTTTCCTTGTGCCATTTCTTTTCAATTTCCTGTATCCCTCAGGCTACCTGTTTTGCTGGAATTGTTGCGAAAGTCAAAACCTCAAAAATCAAAAGGTTTCGTTCAGTTGTAACCATTTCAAATAAAACTAGAGTCTACTTTTACGTAACTGCAACCTGATCCACCTTTTCTCTTTGACAAATTAAATAAAAACATGGAAAAAAGGCTAAAAGACTGTAACGATTGTTAATCTGAATCTTTATACAAGACAACCAACGAAATGTTCAATTTGATCAATATTTACCTTTTTTTCAATAGAACGCCCTTCAAATCGATCATTAATCACTTGCTGCATACCGGTTATTTATTAAGCACTCACTCCTAAACATACCCGGTCATGAGAACGACCTACATCCATTTACAAAGACTTTTCATCCGGTTAAATAACAGGTCTCGCTGTTCCCCTTCCCTTAAACTTTTCCTTCTTAGCTATCACTTTGATGCTTTTCACTAGATAACACGCTGACACATATCTGTACCTCCGTCGTCGCCTTTTTTTCCTTCTAAAGCAATTTTCTTGAGTCTGTTTACTCATCGCGATAAAAAGGATTAAAAATGCTGATGACTTGGATAACGATTATCTTCCTTTTGTAGTGAAGGTGTGTGTGTGTAAGAGAGGGAGAAAGTGCAAGTCCACCAACAAATATTTTCTTTTTCCAACGCTTTTACTCAACGTGTTCGTGTGTGTGTGTGTGTGTTTTCACTAAAATACGAAGAATGAAATAGCATATAGAATCCCACTAGTTTTACAAATTGCCTTGCGAAATATGTATGTGGGATGATGTATGGATGACTGACAAGCAAGCAAACTGGCTTTTATCCTGGGAGAAATGTGTTCATAAATCATCTCCTCTTCACTCTCTATTCCCCTGAACACTATCTGTTTTCGGAGGTTTTAATGGAAACTCTTGCTGCGAAAAACAGTTCCCCAAACAACCAGGAAGCGTTGTAATCGCGGCAAATGTAATAGCCCGTTTTGTAGGTCATATTTGCATTTTGGCTGGAGAAGAAAATAATAAAATGAATAGCCGGGAACGCTTACATTAGCGCGACTGAAATGTGCTACTCAAAAACCAGTAGGCAAAACCATAGAGGATATAGGAATGTGGAGCAATTAGACATGTTTTAATGCCAGTACTAAGTGGAAATCTAAACGTCCTACGTAATTCTTTTGCAAATAGTTGGTTACATGTAGCATTCAGTTCATTTTCGTTAAAGTAATTCTAGGTGGCCTGAAAAATCCTAACTACTTTGGACCTCCATACGTAGTAAGTAGCAACGGTTTTGTACCCGAGAATTTTACCCTCAAACCCGTTTACAATTTAGCATTATCATCTTGCCGAAGTTTTCAACTTTCTTTCCATGGAAACGTCCAGTTTAGAAACGATCTCTTTTTCAAAAATTTTCCACTCAATTTTCCCTAACTTTCTGGAGCATCGAAATGGAACGAAGACGTAACAGCGCTGCGCTAACCGGGCTCATAGTCATTATTTTACTGAAATATGAGATACATGCGCCTATAGTCCTAGCTCTCGAAGACAGCGTCTCAGAATGAATTTGTTACTTGAATAGCATTGGAGAATTCGCTTAGTGAAGACTAGAAATGACAATGACAGCTTGAAGATTGTCATCGGGGAAGAAAAACAAGGGATTAAAGGAATCTTGAAAAGTTTATTGATGCAAATTTGCAGCTCTGTGAAGATAATTACCCAAAATGACAGAGAAATAGGAACCTTTGAGATACGGAAAAGGCGGGATAAACTTTCCATTAAACTTTTAAAGTGTCGTAAAGGTGCGTGTGCAGACAGACCTTCGCAATTCAGAAAAACTTTTTCGTTCGTCTCAAGTTTCTTTGAGTAGGCAGCACATAGTCTTTCTAATGTTTTGTCAATGTCATAGTGAATTCTTAATAAGCCTTTAGTATTCATTAAGACACGCGTCCATATCGCCTTTCAACGCATTGCTTTGAAAAACAGTTAATGTAAGGCGCGTAGACTTTGCTTCAGGTTTGTTGGTATTTCAGTGTCATCCATTCTCGCATATTTGGAACTTGCTGGGTTATTGAACCAGACAACACAATATACTATTATGATCACTTTTATGCCATGTTCCAAACAACGGACCGTTGACTTCATTCTTTCTCTAGCACCAATGATTATTCTTACCTACACCAGCCGTATGTCGCGTACAAGTTACAATCTCTCACGAGTTCATGGACATAGAACATTGATTGTCTTACATAAGAGAACATAAAATATCAACAGTTCAGGTTTAATAGAAGCTACTTATATTGTAAACGCCTCTGTACAGCCCTCCAATGATAGGAAATATTTTTAATGACATAAGTTTTAAATGGAAAGATTTTCCTCGTTCCCTCCAGCAGCATAAAGGACAGTCTGACTTTTGGAACAAGGATAATGATAAAGTAGAGAGAAAAGTTTTAGACAAAGATAAAAGCGATAAGTCCAATTGGAAGGAGCGGGCTAGAGAGAGAGAGAGAGAAAGCTTCCTCTTTTTCTCTGTCGAACAGCTTAACGGAATGAACTGGTGCAATAGTTGTTCAACCTAGATTGATTTTATTTCCTTCTTGAATACACACAGATACACAAGTAGTTTTTTGGTACAATAAATATAAAAGATGAAAATTGGAGGGAATTCAGGGAGAAAATAAGTGGGGGGAAGAATGTAGTGAGAGGATTATTATTGAGAGATCGTTTCACTGCCTTCATGGCCTGATTACTTTTTACAACTTCAATTGCCAACACACTAGGAAAAAGTGCAAGAAAGTGGGAACCAAATTACAGCTTGTCACATTTTACAAAAAACGAACCAACCAACTAGAGATAAAAGAGAACAACTTGTAAAGTTTTACTACTTTCTCTCTGAAAACTTTTCCTTTGTTCAAAAAACGGGAGAGTGAAAAAGTCAGGAAATCGAACGAGTGGATTAACTAAAAAGCAGTTGGTTTGGGATGAGAAAACTCTAAAATACATAGTTTCAGGGAACAGTTCTATTAAAACTGTGCAGCAGTTTGTTTAATACGAATTCTGACTATATCGAATGAATTTGAGTCAATTCAGCGAGAAGATGGTTTTATGACCTTGCGCTGAATCAAATTTCAGATTTGGCAAACGTAAAAGCATCAAAACAATGGATTTATAGGACCTTCCAGCGATTAAAAATGAACGTCTCATTTCTACGACGGATAGAGAAAAACAGAGTCTATGTCGGGTGAAAGTTTGTACACAAACACACGAATACGTATTATTACTAGATTAGCGGTTAGGTTAGTCTTTGTTATAATGCAATATTATACTGACCTATGTTGTCAATCAATTCTATATGTTTCATTGAAAACATGTAACGTTTTCGTTGATGATCAAGAAACGGAAATGGGACATGGCTTCTCCTCATCCCTCGGTAGTAAAAGGCTTTAAAAACATCCTGTTTCATCAGATTGAAAGCCTATGTCGTTATATCTTGCGTGAATTGGGTTAGCTTCTGAGAATCGGATTGGCGGTTTTTCGCTCCAGGTTGATCGAAGATATTATGATATTTCGTCGATTCATCAGAAAAATCTCATTATTCAACTGTAGAGTACCTTTAGTAGGTTCGTTAACTCAACAAAGACACCGTCAGCAAATAAGTTCACGTAACATTTGACAAAGGAAGTAGTCCTGTTCTTTTTTACTGCATGTTACCGGTAAAATTGGTCAGGTGGCTTAAGATATTTAATTATATTTACATTGGGCTATCTATATAAGGCATTATAATATTATGGCGATTGTATAATAGTATTGGTAACAAAATATTCCATACATTTTTATATAGATGGAATGAATGATTCAAAAGTCTTAAAATAAAACATTGGTTTCTGGTTAGTAATTTTGTTCGTCCATGCCTCTGAAAACATGGCAGACGTGAGTTGATTCCAATGTATGGTAAAACGGACAAAGCAGGAGAGCTTGTTTTCTACCAAACTTTGCGACTCTCTTGATCCCCTATATCCACACAAAATACATTTAAAAAAGATCAATATAACTTGTACCGCATATGGCGTGGTCCTTTTTTTTGCAGCTTGTCTAAACTATTGAAAATTTAGTATTCGTGAAACATCAGCAGCCCCGCGAACCAAACAAATCAGTTTGACAAGACGCTCGCCATATTTTTAGTACCCAAAGCACAATTGTCAACATGGCAATATCTTTTTTATTCTGAGCGGTGACAAAAAACAGAACATTCATTTTTCCCTAATAAAAAAGGTTAATGGCCACCAAAAGCGAAGAAACGCGTGGACCGTTACGAAATTGGCTGTTGACGCAGGTGAGCATTGTAAAAGAGCCTATTAATAAATAATGGAAGAAAGATACGGACACGCATTCCCGTACAGCAGGTGTGTCTCTGGTCCAAAAGAAAATACGTAAGATTCACGACGAAAATCCTAGTATGAAAACATTATTGCTCTAGACGAGCGCGCACGAAAGCTTTCACTTCCTGGGAAAATGGACCTGGCAAAAGCAAACAAACAACGGAAAATCAGGATAAGATGGGATTTCCATGGAGAGTATTATCTTTCTCGGGATCTACAAAATTTACACAATATCTCTTTTCTCGACAAGCCTACTCTGGGATAGCCTAGCTTTAAGAAATAGAACCTTCCGATTCCCGAACGGAACTGCAATGAACAAATACTCCTTCGGTTGGAAATTGCAAGGGTCTCTTCGAACTCGCCACCTCCAAAATAGTAAAAATGCACATGAAAGAGAAGTAATACAAAGAGCTTGTCATTCTTCCAAAAGCGTGTAAAAAATTGTGAGTTTATACACTTGTCTCCATGTCAACCTCACCCTTTTACAATGTTTCTTGTTTCTTGGCTCAAGAGACCGTGCTAATTTGTGATTAACAGCATAAGAAAGTTTTCTTTCACAAAATTGGTCTCGTATTATATAATACACCGCAGTAAATCTTCACGATATTTTAAATCTAACGACCGTATGTCGTACTTCATTATTTTCTCTGATAGAGAAACTTCTCGAGCAGATGGTCTAGTTCTCGTTACGTACCATCTGATTTTTTTTTCAACCCTCGTTTCCAATTTTCTTCAAGATTCCACTAATTTGCATACAACCATCGGGAAAATTTCACAAGACGACGATTTTCTCTGAGGTTTTCGTTCAAGATAGAGAGAGAGTGTTTAATTTTCTGTGTGCAATGTGCCTGGTAAAATGTGGTTAGAGCGAAACCCTCTCATTTTCCATTATGTTTTGTGGTGTTCCGCATTCAGAACTCGTAAATTCTCATTAGTAAAAGAATAGACCGAAGAGATCATAAATATCCTCCAGAAGTAGGTTTCTCGTGAGCAATCAACAATGTACGTTATTAGCAAATTATTGTAATGTTTTCTGTAATTACGAAATCGATTAAAGATGAGTAAGAAACGGAACAAACTTAAATTTACAAACAAAGAATCAGTACAAATCTCAAGAAAATCAGTGGTACCCAAATATTCTTTCAGAAGGCATAAAAAGTACCTTCGAATTCGCTAAATTATTCTCTATTCATCTGTCAATCGCATATTTTTGCATACAAAACGCACATTTCTTCCTTTCAAAATCAATTTACTCTCCAAACGATGAAAAATGAAGCTATTCGCGGGCTTTCTCTAGCTGACGATTTTTCAGCATCGTATTGTATCAGTGAACGGTACAAAAATAAAAATAGGTTAGCAAATCTGCATTCCATTTTATAACTTTCCCCTAAATCCAACCAACTAACCAAAAGCAGATATATGAAATATCCATTTTTTTTGTTGTTGGATATTCTCCGGCAGTAGATGTTGACATTTTCACACTTTCTCTTTTTATTTCCCCAGAGAGGTAAGTGCGGAAATGGAAGATGGAGAAATGAATACAAAATAAGAAAGCCAGAATTCCTTTTCATATTAGAAATTCAAAAAAGCCATGCTAGATTGCAGTTTGACGTTTGATATGTGGAAAAAGCCGTCTGTACCGTAAATGTAATGACATTCTTGCCATTTCTATATCTATTTATACTTTACGAAACAGCGCGACAATTTTCTTTACTGCTCAGATTGGGCGGAATACCTTTAGCGTTAGAGACGGAAACCAAGTAGCGAGCAAAATGGGTTGCATGCTAATAGCCCTCTATGCAATATTGTCTGACATACCAAAGCAGTTCCAAGCATCTCTTTGAAATTCCAACGACCCAATTTTTCTTTCTTTTTACGTTTCTACAGATTTGCAACTGCGATATTATTGATCGCGAGCCCTACGTACGTGGGAGTATGAAAACTAACTTTGACTGGTTCTCTTAAGACTCGGCTAGAAGATTGTTCGGCTTCTTCCAAAATTTGTCATTCTTGAGACCCAAAATATTTGAAAAATAAAAGTATGAAGAGTGTTTGAAGCTATTTACAAATCTCAGGATACCCTTGAAGGTATCCTCTGTAAAACGCTATGTTCATGCAGGATCGTAAGCCTTTCTAGAATCTCGTTTTTTTCAAACAACAGATTAAAACTACTCCATATAGTTCAGGTCACCAGTCATTATGACAAAAATATTATTCATGTCTTGCTTTCGCACTAAGTACATCGAACGCTTTTATTACCCTCAAATAGACTCCTGGATTTTTACAAACAATGCATTTCTTTCACAATTTGTGTCGTCGCGCATCCATCGCATCATCGGTTCGTACCTTTTTTCGTATTGAAATCATAGCTGTGATGCGTCCAAGTGTGAAAATGATTTTGACAAGTCTACCCATTGATTTTTTCGTGTTCAGAAGCGGGGTGCATCGCGATGCAGTTTTGTTCACACCAGTTGTCTTTGTATCTTGTTTTCGCTTGATCAGTTGGAAATGAAATATAGAGATTCGTTTTGCCTCTCTGCTGTCTCTATCTTGAAAGGGCAATGTGGATTTTACTCTGAACTTTTCCTGACTAGATCTAGTTTACATTTGAACACACTAAGTAAGAAGAGTGGCAGCTTCCTACACCGAATGTACAGGATTGAAGGAACCAATGCGCGGAAAACAATTCACTTTGGTTATCCTTGAACCATTTTTTAATGCGGCAACAACTATTACCGTGTGATAAGCTAAAGTTACAGTGCATTTGGATACGCTGTGAGTGTAAATAGCGAGAGAAATATTTTTTCCATTTATTTTGTCAAAGCAACTGTCGGGTCTAGATTCATTGAATGAAATGGCAACATACATACCCACTAGTTAGGAACAAGGAGCTGTATTATCATCACACTTGCCAGGTTTTTGTCGGCTTTTATTCACAATTCAAACCTTTTTCCTTTTCAGCCTTCTCCACAGGAAGTTAATAAAGATGACAAGAAAAATCTCAGCCTTCTTTTTCTTCCTTTTTTCTCCTAAATGACCATATTTACGTCACATTAGTTTATTTAAAAAGAGCCACTTGGTATCATCATAATATCCATAATAATCCCTACACCACATATAAAAGAGACAAAAGTCCTGACACCGTACGTACTTGATACTGTGGCAATAATATAGGTAGCTTTTTTGTCCTTCTTCCAACCCATTTTTTAACGCGTCAGGTCTACGAGAAAAAATGGAACACACACTGTCTCCCTCACCGCCAACCTATTTTAGAGAGCTTTGGGTGACAAAAATGACTTTCGAAAATGGTTGTGACCGACTAAGAGCACAAGAGAACCAAGATACTTTATTTTTTGGCTCAGTCGTATCAGTGTATGCCATCAGGACATCCTTTTAGCTACACTGTAAAATAATGCTTTTTCTTTTCTCTTTACGTATTATTATTACACATTTTAAAACTTTAGAATCCCTATTTATACTAGTTTTCACTGTCAAAGGGACAGAAAATATTACGAGTGCAGTATTTCCTACATCCTAAGGAAATTTATGTATTCAGAAATTTATATATTTAATATTAGACCCATGCGGTAAACAGTGGTAATTACGAGATTTGTCCACACCCAGCAAGCAGCCCCAAAAAGTATCGGGTATGTACGACAATGCGCACTGGGTATAAACTTTGAATTTGAATAGAGCTCATAAACTTGCAGGTATTCTGTTAATGACACCCATAAAAGCTACCCACAAACTCACTTTTTATGTGAAGAAACTATTCAACTTCTACTAAAACATACAACCCTCCGTTTTCATTGACCAAATTGAGGTTTTGTGATGACCAGCTATTAAATACTGACTGTTTTAGACTTACTGGTCTAGATTCTTTATTATTTGGAGCTCTGTGTAGGGTTCAAAAGCGATTATTTTGGTTTGATAACATTTTACTGCAAAAACAACGTTTTACCGCGTCATTATCTTTCTAAAAATGGAGAAATATGTTAGGTACTGCGCGATGCTCTGCTGTCAGCCAAAAAAATCTATTGATACCGTCTCGTATTCGTAATGCAACGTCAGATAGTAATGGAAGCAAACAAGCAAATTTATTCTGTTCTCTTCTGTCTCTGACGCGTCATTATTGGCATTTCACCTGACTATAAATACCTGTCACTCACATCGAAATTGTTAAAGGGCAGTGCAAGTAAAAATGGATTGTAACCGCATGCAGACTCGCATTGGAGGCAGGTCACAGATTTCAATATCGAGCAGAGTGTGTGTTCTAGGCGAGACGCAAACTAGATTGCGTTTGACAAACAAGAGATGACACATTCCCACCCATTGCTTGCGATAAGATTTATATATGTATAAGTAGTTATCTGATCATCATTATCCGAAAAAAGAACAATTGTTCAGGGTGATCATTACAATGGTAGAAAGTTGTAAATGAAGTGGATTTGCAGGTAGGGGCATATTTCTTCTCAAACCTAGTAGCGGGAAACTTTCTGGAATCGAATCGAATAATATGTACATAAGCGTGAAACTTTTTCAAAGAGTTATTATTTATGCTGCCTCTTTAAAATCCAATTTCACAGTTGGGTTAGTCAGATATCATACGAGGACAACTTGGCTCGTATTTTCGCACCTTTGGATTGAAAATCGCCCATTAGCAATTTTTCGATTTGCTCTTGCAACTTAACCAATATGTTCTCTAGGGAAAAGGCCTGAAAAGGAAAAGAAGTTTGATATTCATAAATTCCCGTCGTCATTTTACCATTTCCGCGAGTACGTTTCCTGCACAAAAAGAGAATATCGCATCAGCGTACACACGAGTACGCTATGAATTCATCTCAACTGACAGTTCATATTCTATTATATTTATTAGCTTATCGTATATATTATGTATGATTACGAAATCAGCGTGTTCAAGTGAACAGCTATTCATACGAATGCGTCTAAAAAGTTGTGCAGGGTTAGCAAATCGAGAAGTGTCGCAGACAGTAATGTCCTTGGGGTAACTGGAGAAACTCGGTGCTAGTGCAATCAGAATGAAGAAACTCATCCTATGTTTTTACTCAAACCGGCGGTAGTCATATCGCCTACGACGTACACCTAGATAAGGTCATGTTATACCGGATTTTAATCATCACTGGCACCTATCTACCTAATTAGATGCATCCACAACAACGGTGCATCACAAAGTTTTGTCCACTTTTATCCATGTTCCACTAACCTGCCTTATGTTGAATGCAAATCATCCTAGCCAGATCCAATTTTCCAGAGGTTGACAACGTCTCATCTTCACATTTTTTCAACGACAAAAACCCACACAACGATCAGTTTACTCGTTCCCGCTACGCCCAATAGCTTTTACAAAATATATCCCATATTTCTCGCTTGTACCCGGGAAACTCAAGAACCATATTTCTAAACTGCTCGCATGAATGTGTGAGCCATTTCAAATCACGAGTCAATTTTCACACGCTCCCGCCGCACCGTGTCTTTTCTACTTTTCTTTGAAAATGCCACTGAATTTGAATCAATACTTTTTTAACAAGAGCGGACGCGGAAAGTGTGCAAAATGGAAGGTATCAGTAACACGACGACTGACAAAAAGAGAGATTTAAGCAGTGCAGAAAAAAATATCTCCAACAAAAGAATTGATACACACGTGTGGAAAAGTCTCATCCTATACTTGAATGATAACGGAACTCGTTAGCGAAAAAGGCTATCGGCCAAGAGAGTCTCCTTTTCTCTTTTCTTCCTCTTCTCTCTTGTAATGCACGCACTCACAAAATTACAGTCCTTTTCAGGTTTTCAGTGGAAAACTTTCATCGTAATAGGGTGGTATCATGAGCAAAAATAATCCACATTTTATGGTGCACCTTCCACTCACACATTCACTCGATGGAAAGATTTGAAAAGGGCAAAGACCTAACTATAGATGGATACATGTAATCGCTGCCTGTATTCCGTATCTGATGATGATACTACCAGCGATAGGGTAGTAAAAAGAGTATTAACTTTATAGGCCTCTTGGACGAAAGTATCGATTCATTTTGGAGATTTCACGGGGAAAACGGTATTTTAAAGGAGGATATGAAATGGAAATGTTATAATGGGAGAAAAGACCACGTTTTCGAACATTTCTACAGGCAGGCTTATTACTTAAGCCAAGCAAACTTTATGGTGATACGTTCATACGTTAGTTGACCAAGCGAAGCTAGCTGATAGTAGGCCAAAATGTCTGATACATATTTTTCCACGAAAGATAGCATAGGTGGTCGATGTAATATCGTTAATTTAAACAGCTCTAGTGGCATTTTGCATACTTTCTATGTAATCTAGCCTGCAAGATTGTAATCTTTAAAAATGCAGTCATTTTGATTCTGGTATTAGATAATGTATGTGCATATACCTATGTAGAATGCGTAGTAGTGTTACTCTGAAAAGCATTTTCGATTTTTGTTTCTTTTTTTCCACATCTCACCCTTCAGCATCTACAAATGTGCATCTGGTGCTACTGCTACCAAAATCTTATCGTATTTTCCATCCCATTCATTTTAAAACATTCTCCTCATCATCTGCATCTTTATTACCAACCATTAATTTTACTTACATTCATACCACATTAATACTTATTACGAGGAGAGAATTTTCCTAACTCAAGAGAAACTAGAGGAGGGATAGGAGGATCCTGTTTTTTCGTTGGTTTCATTAATCTTGTTGTCTTGCTTCATCCTCATCAGTTTCAGTCACGGCCGAACTGGCTTGAATACAAAAAAGAAATGCTTGGACGCACATGTTCTACACAAAAACCCAAACTATTACCCAATACTGAACTTTGTAGTTGTTTAAAATGCACAGTTTTATAAATTAAATAATCCAAATTATTCTTTTCCTCCGTATGACGCATAACTAATTGATGATGACCAGAAATATACCCTTGAATTAACTGATTTATTTAAGCACTTTAATTTGGTGAAAAAATTAGGGTTTCATGAAGGAGAGTCTTAGTAGTCCATTTTGTTTACAATCTAAACTAACAAACAATTCCAACAATCGACAACCAGTGTATCTCTAGCAAATCCAGGTCCGGTACCCGTCTTGTGAACGCTTGACTGTGAGCATGAAGGTGATACCGGCGTACTTGTGTACTGTACCCGCAAACACGTTGCATTCTGACAAACATTTCTACAGGGAGAACGTTGGTTTTGGGAACCCTTTCATGATAAATTAAGTTCCAAAATTTTTCCATGCTGTATTTTGTGCTTCGGACACACTACCTAGCCTGATACCTAGGTTAATTAAAGTATAATAAAATGCTAAATAGCAAACCTTTACCCTTCATTTGACTTGTAGTAGAGTAAAGAGGAAGGTCCACGAGTGTTTAGCACAAGTTGTTTTATTTCCCAACGTTTCGACTCAATTCTTCAGTCTTTTTCATTTGACTACTCGGAATTACTATAACCAAATGACAAATAACAGTGTTTGGTCAAATAATATTGTATTTTTAATGCATTAAAAATGTTCAAAGATTTTTTTTAAAGAAGAGTCTCGAGTCTCTCGCACCTAACAATTTTTGTCGCCCTTTCAAAGCTTTAAATCACGTCAAAACCGTTTGCTTTCTTTTCCACTTATTGCTCTTTCCAAAAGGCCATTGCTTTCTACAAGATTTTTTCCCAATTTCTTATCATTTTTTGCTCTAAGAATCTCCTTGAAAGCTAAGAAATCCTCTTCAGACTCGCGGGAGTAGGCACATGGTTTATTCTTGGGAAGTGACATTGGCAGATTCATCTGCTCTTTTTCTTATCCTCTTGTTCCACGATGGTTTTCTCTTTTTAGATGTAAGAAGCCTAAGTAGAAAAAAAGAAACGCTCACATGTGACATGACATGTCGTTTGTCTGCCATTAAGTGCACCAGCTTAAATTTTTTTCCCCAAACGGGCGGTGCGTACTAAGAAAAAACGTGTTTGCGTCTGACGATTTTAAGTGGGCTACTTTACCAGAGTAAAAAACGTTGAATAAATTTTCTTTTCCCGAATTTCCTCATATATCTGTCATGACGGAACAGCAGTTGGATAGAAAATTGAAAATATTCACGGCACAATCTTATGGTACGCGTTTTAAAGAAATATTTGATGCGTCTTGAATCACCCCACAACCCAAGCAATTAGTTCATCGTGGAAACGTTGAACATGGTAGCCTTACCTATCGAGTTTTAAAACTTCCGGCGAGTTCTTGTAGTTTTTCCACTTACCAAATAATATTCTCGTCGCTTGAATGCACATTTTGTTTCGCGTTATCCCTTATTATAATACATATTATAATGTATGAGACATAAACTATGTGTACGTTATTTTTGTCTGAAGATTTGTATTCGTACATACGACAGGATCAAAATGTTGGCTTGTGTGATTTTACTCAAACTCAACAAGCAGTGTTGTAGCTCCACTATGCATTCAAATTAGATGGTTTTCTAGAGGTGTTTTGTCACGTGTTATGATATTTTATTAGCAGAGCAATCTTGTATGAAGGGATAAGGACCAAAACAAATAATATTACTACTGTACTTTGAGCATATTTATGCAAAAACTACATTAATATGTCAATGACACTTCCTTACTCTTACCTTCTACTCTTGTGTAGGAACTCGTGCGCACCAACACAACTTAAACGCATGTAAATGCAAAGCTATAAGTATGCTCTATGAGAGCTCGTCAGAGCCAGAGAAGCGAGTGCTTTGTGCACTGTAAAATGAAAGTGTGAGGTAATATAGAAATTCTCCAATTTTCATGACGGGACGAAATGTACTCTGTGTATTAGGCTGAACTATTTTGAATTGTCTCGCGAAGCAGAATTGCACAGATTAAACTAAACTCTATCTTCTATCTTCTAATCGTCTACTCCTGCCTATAATTCAGTACAAATAAATTTTGATACATTTACTTACACTTGGCAATCTTTTTTAAACCCAGACAAGTTGAGAGTTCTTTTACTAAGATTTTGCGCACCAATATGCAATTATGCATATAGTTACTAATTAGGTGGATTAGTTAGCGTTTTGACTGAAGTTAACGGTTGTGTGAATGTTTTAACAAAACGTTGCTGTCTCACTATATTAACTCATGGGATTAAAAAGTATTCGAAGCCATTATATTTTCTCCATTTCATGCCTACGCCAACTATAACTAGGTATATATTTCTTCGCCCAAAAAGCCAGCCAGCCACTAGCACATAAAGATTTTAAGTGGCGATGAAGAAATACTTGCATGGATGTACTAAAGCACCACCAAAAGAAAATATTTTGCATGCTGGGTCGTCTCAATTTTCGCGGTACATTCTGCCTCCACGGCCTTTCCAATTTCCCATTTCTACTTTCTCCTTGTTGTTTACCAAAGCAGAGAAGTAATAGTGCGCATACATTGTTCCGGAAAATGTGTAGCATATTTTCTCACATAACGTCCACCCGTACAATACTCTCTTCAAGATAATTTTTTTAACGAAAAGTCTTGTTCTCTTCATAATTCCCCATTCCAGATGAGGAAACTAACGAGTTGCAATTAATTTTCGAGTTGTGTTTATCTACTCAAGTGTTTGTAAGGGTCCTGGTAGAAAATGTACTCGAAACTGGGAGGATATAAGCTTCAAGAGTCGTGCTGCCAATGAAGGGGAAAAACTGCGAGTCTGTGTGTAATTTTTTGTGTACCAATGAGCATTCTTACCAGAGCTCGCTGATCATAATGATGTCATGAAAACAATGAGAGCAAATGAAGTAGTTGAAGTGTGTGCGCTCGCGAAAAAAAAACCTCTCGAATGCTTTGGTGTACTCAACAAAACAATAAAAAAAATTGCAAACAAAAAAAAACTCTGCTGCTGTTGTACAGGAAATCTATTCAGGATGGGCGATACGAAACAGCGCAACCAATCTAGAAAAGAAAACAACCGACGAAAGTTGGATTTATTTTTTCAGTCAGGGCATTTTTAAGGTTCAAAGGACTTGAGAGACGGCGGAGGAAAAATGAACAATCAACAATTTATATTTTCAGGAGAGGAAGCAAATACAATATGTTCAACTGGATGCCTTCCATCAGCATAAACAATACATTTGTGACCCAAAAAAGTTTACACTACTTTTATATGCTAACATATATATTATTTTCATGTTCCCATAATTTTTCGTATATTCCTAAAAGATAGTTTCCACGCTTTGTTGTCATCCAGTCATACACGACGACATGGTAACAAAAACGGTAAGTTAATGAATTATAACGTATTTTCTTCAAAAGTTACCGGGAAAATCTGGATATGCATATACGGCTGCGACTCCCTCACATACATTCTCTGTCAACCTGAACGCTTCGTTTCCTTGAGATATCTTTCTGCTTCTCCTCTTTTACCCTGGAGATAAAAATCTAAAAGATTCACGTACCCCGTCCCATTCAAACATTTTTGCTTTTCTTTTTGCAACCGCTGTTTACTGCTGATGTGTTCTTTTTTCCTGTAATATTTCAACTCCCAAGGGGCTCCTCTCTTCTTTGAGCACAAAACTCTCTGCCTAGTGCCTACTCGCTATTTTCTTGACCTGTTTTCAAAAAATCTTTTCAATAAACCCTGAGTTTCTGTTCAAAACTACAATACCAGCCAAGCTATTTCTGTGCTTTCATTCATAAACAAACAAAAATAACAGTAAAACAGGCTCTGAAACTCTTCAAATCCTCAAGCAAACTCGAAATAAGACTAGAAGAGAAAACTGCAATCCATTTGTAAAATATTACGACAAAAGTTTGCTAAAAATGTGCGAAAATTGCCCATTTCTTTGAATTTATTCTTTATGTAGGTTCAGGTTCTCTATAGGAAAGATTTTAAAGAGATCTAAAAACAACTGTAGTTACTTCTACTGCTAGCTGGCAAAGGGTACGAAAGAACTGAAATATTTGTTTGAGAACATGGTTACCCCTCACGCTCTAAATTATGTGCAATTAAACTGTTCAAAACATTTTTATAAAGGACCACTGCCAAAACCATGCAACCCAGGGAAAGCAACACATTCAGAATTGTAATTAGACCTATATGTACCTTTCAATACGACGCACAAGCGGTTCCTAAGCTTTCTACAAAATCACAGGAAATTAGTAGCAGTGAAAGCTCCTCATGAAAACCTGAAAGAAATTCGAATGAATTGTCGATCTGCTTGTTACACGAAAAAAACAATACTGGTAAATCGACTTTTAATTAAATTCCAAATGCATTTTGGGCCAACTGGTGTGTATGTATCGAATAAACGGTTATGCCAGAACCACTTCCAATTCCAATCAGCTTTTATTGCATACAGTTTGCGACTTTTTGGCACGTTCGGACCCGATGCAGTTAGCACCATTTTCCCAGCTTCAACCTGGCAAGAGAAAGCATGCAAAACAGTAACACTAGTTTTCGGACATGTGTGCGTTGGTTCTAAGTGGTAGGGAGGTAGTGTCGTTTCTGTGGTTAACAAGCATGTTCATTTTTGCACTGTGCTGGTGATGCGGCATATAAACATCGTAAATATACCGAATACGAATCATAACTAGACTCACATAAGTCAGGCCATGTCCATGTTGCAAAGAAAACTTTTTACCAACAAGGCTACTTCACTCGGGCTTTGCACCTTACCGTTTCTTTATTTTTCCCGTACTTTTAACTGTAGCAAGGTTCAGGGATACTAAAAAACATTCCTTTGGGAGGATCCACTCAACTGTAAAAAAAGATGCGGATTTTCATTTTCTCAAAAAGGCGAAACAGTAACTTGACGTAACTATAACAACCCTGAACTCTGTTCATCTCAACCAGAATAGATCCCTTGACGCGCCCGGGTTGCTTAATCCATATTTGAGCCTGTGAATAATCCTTGCCAGTTTTTTAAAAAAAGGGCTGCTCAGTTCTAAAGGGAAATCTTTTTGATGTAAATGAACAAGCGTAAAGAACAAGCTCTTCGTTTATGCCCTTTCCTTGTTTGTTTTTATGAATTTCAATAACCCGACTGAGGTTTTAGTATGGGTAATTTGACACATGGTAACTGTGGCCAAGGGAATACAGCCTTTCCTAATGCTTTTCTAAAGAAAATGAGCAAACAAGTTCATGACACGGAAGGAAATTCCTAAAGAATGTTTCAACACATTTTATATACAAAAAGAGATTCGTTTATTTTGTATACCATATTTTGCAAACATATAATGTAAATAGAGCTCATCGAAATCAGAGAATAGCTTTTGAGAAAAATCTTTTAGCTTCGACGAACGAAAGTAGTCGACTAGTACAAGCAGCAGCATAGTAAGTATATTTATCTTTGATTTACACTAAAACAACTGTAAAACATCAGATTACGCATATACATATCTATGTAGGTATAACAGGTGTCGTTTTGTACAGTATTTACAGCAGGAATATATTATATACATTGCAGTTCTTTCTCTTCACCAGAAACAGATTTGTTTGTTTTTGTCACAAGTTTTTTGGAAACTCCTTCTCTCATAATTTTGTAGTTTGAGATATATAAAATATTTTTTTTATTTATGGGTGGAAAGATCATGTGTGTATGTGTATTACTATTTTCATCGCACAATTTTACTAATTAGCAGTATAAAATCAGTGACCTGGAGTAGTCCGGAGGTTTAGGAGAAAGCAAGTGGAACTGATGTTGACAGTCAGATAGAACCCGGGATTTAGAGGAGTCCCAAGTCTCTTCGAATAGTAAAGAGCTCCTCACTTGCAGTTTGTCACGATGATGACGACCAGACGACGTTGATGAAGGGGAATTATGACGACAAGAGGAGGGAAGGACGCTTTCACTAGCAAATATTAAGAGGAAAAGCAAAGGTAGTACTACAGATAAGGTCGACGGATGGACTACTGAAGAGGATGAGGTTGGTGAAGTGATTCGCATATCACGAACTTCGGGCTCTGATAAAGTGTCCTGCTGTGGGGATGACTCGTATGGGTAATGATCTATTCACAAGCAAAATTTTACATGAAAGTTTTATCTTCTTTTTAGAAAAAAAATGTCAGATTTTAATTAGTGATCAAGAGTCCTTATATGAAATATGTACGTTGAAAGAGAGTGAGATGAATTTGATTCGCTGTTCTGAGATCTTCAACTTGAGCATGCACTACATAGTATGGGAACGATTTTTTTAAAATTTTTTGTTCAAGCCTCACCTGAGCTCCTTGTATTAAACTGGAACAAGTCTGACGGCTGTCCCCACCCATACGCATTTCGTGCTGTAACCCTTGCCTCGTAAATAATGCCCGGGTCTAGATTCCTAATATGGTACGACTTCCAATTGATCACTGAAGTTTTTATAGCTCCAGCTGAGATCCCTCTGGCAACAGAGTTTCTTTCGTAATAACTTGACGTTTCACTTGGAGCTGCAGGCAAGACAACATCCAGCCAAGGACCCGGCAATTCATGAGTCTCGTTCGCATGCTTTTTCCGATAAGATAGGCGATACTCATCCACTGGAGAATAGCTTTCAACAGTCCAAGTGATGTTAAATGAGTTTCGTGTACGGCCAACTGGGTCACTTCGAAATATTGCTCGGTTAGGTTTTCCTGGAATATATGAAATAGGAGAAACTTGTTTATCCAGTTGGGAAAGCGAATGAAAAAGATGAAGGCGATATAAAATTCGATCTCACAACAAACTTTCTCCAGCCATACCTGAAAGCTCGATGTGTTTTGAAGAGCGGCCTAGTTTGTTGTAAGCTTCGCAAGAATAGTTGCCAAAATCGGAATGTTGCACTTTTCGAATTATGAGGGAGTGTCTTGATCCTCGCTCTTCCATTAAACGACGGCCGTCAGTGTCGAGAATCATTGTGTCCCGGTACCACTTTACTTTCTACATACATTATAAGATTATAAAAATGAACAACATGGTTTCAAAACTATATATTGTGGGTGTATGGTTGGTTAAGGTCCTAATTAAACAATAGCTGTGCTGCTGTGAATGTTCTGGGACTAGAAAAGCTTACCAGTGCTGGCGGATCTGCATGCACAATACACGCAAGTATTGCCTCCTGATTTTCGCCTGTATGGATCCATCCTCTTTCAACCTCTATCTCTGGAGGATCTACGTTTAAAAAAAACGTTGGTAAACCAATTAAATTCTGAATCCATTGCAACATGCATGACCGATTCCTGATCCTTATTTCTCCGCCTACAAGAATTTATGGGTCCTACATTTCTCCCTTGCCACTTGCAGGCTTACTGCGCCGACCTTGCCAACTTTTATTCGTGCCTGCGTATCAACATCATGTACGTGCTATATCGAGATCTCGCATTTTTTTAAGAAACTGTCTGCCGATTCAATCGGAATGCAATATGTCCTACTCCTTGAAATTTTATAAGACATTGTGCCATTTCGTTATCCAGCACGACGCAGCGAAGAGGAAAACATAACAGTATCATCCTTTATAAATGGTTTTGCCCAAATGAAAGTGAAAGAGGTCATAAAGTGGATGTCAAAAACGAGAATGGCCTATCGTCAATTTTTCGGCGTTTTGACAAAACTTTATACAACCGTTTTTATTGTAAGATTTTAATATGAAAAGGAGTCACAGTTTTTATGAACCCTTGTTGAGAGCTTTTTGTGACCCTAATAATCAAACTATCACCATTTCGAATGAATTAGACGATGTATTTATCTAAAAAAAGAAAGTTTTCCCATTGTAAAAATCATTTTGGTCCTTTTTCGTTAAGTATATGAGAGCATTTCAAGTAAATCCTAAGCAAAGCTAAGAAATGGATAAACTTCGTAGGGTACACACACGCAATAATCATGGATTGATTCGTTGAAATAACAATACACTTTTATTAAATAGCGAAAACTACTTTATAGGATCGTCTCTACTGTCTGTCTGTATGTCTTATAACTTCGGAACTACAAAGCGCCCAACGTTCATATTTTGCATAGGTACATAACCGATGACAGAAAAGTGTCTGCCTGACAAAGTTTCAAGTTGTTCGGTGGTCGCGTTCTCGGGTGACGAAAGTTGACGATAATGTTTCGTAAATGCAGAAAATTTTTTACTGCACATTTTGATAGTACGCTTTAAGTATAACAATTTTGCGTCAAGGACTGGGGTCTCATTTCGTCAAGTTGGAGAGTTCTGGGGTGACGAAAGTTGACTATAATGCTTCATAAATGGGGAATTTTTTTTAATCACACATGATATCGTGATTTCACTTTCGCTACTTAAGGTTTCGTGGCGCAACGGGCTGGTTAAAACTTCAAAAAGAACTACATATGAAAACCAGAGAAATTACTACTTACACTGAACCTTCACTTCGATTTGGGTTGTAACCGGAGTTCCCACTCCGTTGTTTCCTGTACAGAGGTAAATCCCAGCTTGGTGCCGGTCTGCTTGTTGAATGGTATAGGAGTTTCCAACAACAGATTGCTCTCCATTTGGTAAAATGTTATTCTGCAGTATTGAGAATGCGAAAAGAGATTGTCAAATTTTACTGAAACATATTCTACAGCCAGCCAATTCACACAAGTCAAAAGTTCTCAAAGTCGTTTTATTTGGAAAGTTTTCATTATAACTTTTCACTTGCATTTTAATTTCGATTTTCCAATAGGCTTACAAGGAGACTTGTTGAAATTTGTAGCTGGTATATTGTTAAAAGTTTCTTACAAAACACGGTAATAATATAGGATTGCATGCATACCCGTCGTGTCCACGTGATGACTGGAGGTGGATTTCCCGTTCCGTGGCATTGCAAAGTGACGGATTCTCCTCTTGATATTACCACGTGACTTGGATCACTTCGTACCGTTGGCGGGACTACGAAATCAAAATTAGATTGAAGATTTTAGTCTGACGCTAAAGTGTCTTGCATATGCATATACCTTTCCAACTTATAATTTTCAAAAAGCGTGAGAATAGTTACAGAATTTCTTAAACAGTTCGGCTTGTCTCTCATAGCTGTAATTCAAAAGTATCTTTCAGCACAAAAAAGTGCACCAAAATGCCATAAACTAGTTAGGTTAAGTTGGTTTTTTTAAGGACCTATCATTATAAATGCTAATGCCATGATATGAACTTATTTCACTTAACTCATATGCAGTGTAGTTTCGAAATTTACTACAAAGACTTTATGTTGGAATAACGGTATACGTTTGTCTATATCATAGTATTATTATTCATCGTGTGCTTATTGTTTAGTAAGTTGTAAGTGAAAAGTAAAATATTTATCTCTTTCATTACCTAAGATTTCCAAAGTGTGTACTTGTTCCTCAGGTGTGTATGTACTTAATTGGCAGACATAGTCACCAGTATCCTGAGGTTTCACCTTCTTTATTTCTAGATCAAACCCGTTCACTAAATCGATCCTTTTATCCATTGTAATTTTCATTTCTCCAGCTGACAATACGGATGGGCCCCGCTTCCATAGTAATACGTAAGGACCTGTAAATTGTTTTGAAAAATCTTACTTAGGTTCACTGGAAATAGATGACAATATTGCACACATACGATATTGGCATATTATGCCTTTAATTTATAAAATTACAACAATTTGGCTTACCTAGTTTATCAACTTGACATGGAAGACGGACTGTATCACCAATCACAACGCGGAGGGTCTGACCTCGTGAAATAAATTTAGGTTTTACACTTCCTGCCTCCTCCAGGTCTTCGCCACGCACTAAAAAAAGTCAATACAATAAGTCTGTTACTATATAGCATTGAGAAAATCATCAAAAACATGTACTAACGCTAACATTTAAACCATCCAGGTAATCAATTTTTTTGATTTCCAAGCAGCCTTATACTAAACCAATATTATCGTACAGCGATTCTTAGAAGTCACACATATTATCCTCACAGTCTTAAGCTTCACAAGATTTCTTTAAATGTGTAGCACTTCAAACTAGGATGTAGGAATAAATTGCTCCGATAAACTAATCTTCTTTTTCTCTTCATCTTTATTTTCTCCTTGAATGCACCACGGTCTACTTTCATGTTCTATCCTCATTTCTAAGAAATCGTATCCGAAATCTTCACATAATCTCATTCCCTGTCCCAAACCGCATCGACACGAGCTTTTTGCGGAAAACTTGTAATTAAAATAGTTTATCAGAAGAGAGAAACAAAAAACAGAAAAGTTTCCATCGATTGAACACGTTTCGTTGCGGTAACAAGTCCCTGTAGAGTTTTCCTACGGATTTATTCGGTTAGTTAGTCCACATTTTTGCAGCTTCAAAGGGTTTGTTTGCAAAAGAGAAAAAGGATCCGAGAGAGCGTCACGAAAAATGCAAACCCAATGTAGGTAGAGCATCTTCTATTGGCTTTACCGGAATGGAATGAGTCTGGCCTTCTATGCAAATGACTGAAATTTCCAAGATAGTACATTTGCATTCTAGCAGTTGTTTGAATTTTGTTCACTCACACTCTGCTAACAGAAACGCCATCTTGACCAAATGACCTACCCATATAAAGCACAAGAAAATCGAATAAGCATTTCAATAGTAACGCTGGTTTGACTCATGGATTCGAAACCATTTAGTACAAAAATCCTATGGGATTTCATTCTAGTGTTTCGGCAAGGCAAAGCCAACCGTACAGAATGCTTTTCCAAAACATAGACGTTCGGTTTGTCCCCAAAGTCGATTTGTAAAGTAATGTATAACAGTATGCCATTATTTACTTGGATTTCCCTTAAAATCTCAGCTATTTGTATTGCTTCTAAATCGAACTCAAGCCAACCGCGAAAAATAGCTTGTTTTTTTATATATCTGTTCGTTATAAATGTAATCTATTTGGTATACCCATTCAGCTCTGGAACCCTATATTTGGTCACGCTCTAAGCATGCAACCAAAATACATTCATTTTTAAGCACAAAAAACTACTTCCAGCATGGGACCCAAGGGATCACTTCAATTGAAGTGGAAAACGTACATATATTTGTTTGGATATTTTTGACCAAATGAAGACATATATAGCAATAAAAAATGGTATTGGCAGCGTGTAGCAGTGTATTAATCAGATTTGTTGTTATCGTGTCGTTAGTTTTAGACCGAGTCACGGAAAAATTACTAGAGATCGCTTTCAACCAGCCAGTTGATTAAAGTAAACAACTGGTTTAATGTTTTAGCAATGGAGAGGTGAAAATTGGCAAGGATGTAATAAAGAAGCTACACAGAAATGAGGTGGTCGCTTCTTCGTTCTTCCCCGAGTCTTTCAGAAGCAAGGAGCGGTCTCGTAATTTGATCTATTTTTCTTGCGGAGAAAGCTATTAGATTTCGTGCCTGCAGAGAATCCAAAATCACAACGGAAATCAAAAGGGAAAAGAGAACCAAGAGGTATATTACATAGGCTGACTAACTAACCACGAAATTCAATTTGATGAGAGGGACATTCAAGATTGCCTATTTACGAGAACTTTTTCATTACACCGAAACTGAACACGAAAAATCACCAGAACTACGCGAAAACGTTTACGTAACATAAAAACGTCCGACAGATTTTGCCAAAAAAAAAGCAAAAAAACCCTACAATTTTGAAACGTTTCATGCGTGCCTTCCCATCGACAACAGTTCGGTAATGTGTAATGTGGAAAAGTACTGCTTAAAATAACATTATACTTTTCCTCATGAAACATTTATTGCTACAAATCGTTCACCAAATATGTTTCCCCAGGAAAAGATTATTGATATTTTTTAGATTCTGAGACAAAATAATCATGCACAACAACTGTACACTTCTTTTGTATAATTTCCTGTTAAACTGCATCGATGCGTGTGTGTCTGCATCCTTGAAAATGATTTTCATTTTTTTCGGAACCGTCTACCCTCACCGTTCCGAACTTTTTGCCATGCAATGTACCAAAGTAAATTCAGAATTTTTAAAGATTTGCCAGCAAAATGTTTGTCACGTTATCTGAAAATAATCATAACAAAACGTAAGG
Organism: Akabosia matsudoensis; assembly: GCA_019593645.1. Lineage (NCBI taxonomy): Eukaryota > Metazoa > Arthropoda > Collembola > Entomobryomorpha > Paronellidae > Akabosia > Akabosia matsudoensis. The sequence continues at coordinate 24,255 of VICI01000678.1, forward strand.
GCAATTCTTTATTCTCCTCGTCCCCTAAAACCTGAAATCAATGCATCCTAATTCAACCATTACCCATCACGCGTGTGTGACGTTTTGTTGTTGAGAACATCAGCTGCATTGACTTTGATATGTGGTCTCATCGTGACAAGAGTCATTTAGGAAACGCGATGATTGTCAAAGTTGCATTTCTATGCATTTTCCCAGTTACAAGTAACAACCTTCCTGTAAAAAATGTTTTGCTTATTGAAAACGAATAAAGGCCGTTTGTTTTTGTTCGAGGACTCATTTTTCTATTCATGTTTACGGAAGTGTTTTGTATTGGTGCACTCTCATGCTTTTACTTAATAAGAGAAACTTTATCTGAACTTGTACTTCAAACAAAAAATTGGTTTAGAACACAAGCGTGCTGGAAATGCTTCATGCATTTTTGTTAGTCGGGAATCGTGGGGAACTTTTCAACATGAAATTGGATACACACTGCTGTAAATATGTTTTTACATGGCTAGAAAGGTCAAATTTTGGGTTTGGAATGGAAAAGGCGTTCGCAATTCGCATATTGCTTTTAGCGATTGTTTAAAAAAAACTACAAGTAATGGATGTAAAGGTTATGTAACTTGAGGATGGCATGGCTTCAACGATTAGTAAGTTCACATGACTATTGTCTCCTTAGTGCGATTGCAGGATTGCGTTTAGAAAACCAATTATTTGGCCAAAAGACTTTCAAAACTAATCTAAAGCCGATGGCAATACATCACATTGTTTACCAAACTTGGATTGACCCACCGTATTTGTGTATATCTCTAACGATTATTATTAGAAGTTTAATTAAAATACCTACGTACTTCCAGTACAATATGACAACCAAACCAAAAAAATATTGATCAAGTGATCAATCACTAGATCTCTTGTATATTTCTATTGATTCGATGCTTTTTTAAGAACAGTTGTATCTGATTCTGATAGTTTTGTAAATATTGATTTTTCATTATATCATATGATCATATGAATAAAAGTTCACTTGAGTACTCACTCGAAATCGAGAACCTTTATCATGTTTCAGATATGAATAATTGACTCGAGCGCAACCATTTTTCTGCAGCTGTCCTTTTTGTTGAAGCCATTTAGGGGTTGGGAGGGTTGGTACTGGATGCGAGATCGCGACAATTATCGCGATAATATAGTAAATATATAGCGATGATATTCATAAACTTGAGAAAATATAAATGACTGTCAGATGGGCAGATCATTTACTTTTCTGGAGACAATAGTTAAACTTTCGAGTATGACTGTTTTAGACATTCATTATTAATTATAATGACATGACACAAAGAAATTCATTAGCGGCGAATGGAAAAGCCCCTCCTGTGTGAGAACAGAGAATTAAAACGCTGACACAAAAGTACACTGGCCGTAGGGAGCAGCCTAGCTCATAATTGTGTGAAGTAAAAGCGGCTCCTCTTTTCTATTTCCAATTTCAGGGTAAGACGAAAATCGTAAACGCTGATGTTCACTACCGGAGTGGAACAAGCGACGCGGTTAGAGTATCAGGTTGATTCATTAAAATGAAGAATTAGCTAGAAGGCACATGGGTAACGAGTGTTTTATGCAAATTTTGCAAAATAATAAGAGAGCAGTAGAGGAAAGACACAAAAGGAGTGTAAAAGCATGGTCATTTATAACGTGGAAGGGTGAAAGTTTTAGAGCAGAGAGAACGGTCTGGTAAGTGTGCATAATAGACAAGAAGACAAGTCATGATTAAAAACTTGCTAGATGCTCGCTGCTGGGTTAATGAGTAAGTTGTGTCAGAGAGAAAACGCATGTTTTCAGGATCTAGAGAGACATGTGCATATTGATTCCTTCGCAAAACTGGAAAGTGGAACAATTAATACATACTGTGGCCTAGTAGTTAAAGTATAAAAAAAGTATGTTTGTCTACGGTTACCACCAGGCCTTGGCCCCTTTGCGACATGTTCGTTTGATTTATCTTGACTCGCGTGTTGCACCATGCACAATAAACATTTCACTGATGCCAGTGTAGTTTTATTGCAGCCAACTGGCCATTCTGACATACATCAAGGGTTCCTTGTTTTCCAGAGAGTGTCCCTTTTATTTAGTTTGTTTGTTTGTCTCTCCCCCGCCAATTGGCACAGTTTTCGCTTTTCCGCATTTGCGACAATTTTCAAAATAACGACCACACAACCAAAACTCTTGGCAGTAGATATTGCTCTGTCAACTGGTTAAGAAGCCGACTAAAAATATGAAACGGGTTGAGAATAAATCTTGCTAACATATCATTCCTATAAAGAAAAACCGCAGAAGCACATGTGTGCAAGCGGGATGATAAAATTGTAATAGTTGAGCTAGAGGGGAGAAAGAGTAGCCGTCATTTTTCATTGTTGGCTAAGGTTCCTTGCATGTCAGTGAGGTACAAGCAGTAGAAAAAACGACCTAAGAAACGGAGTGCCTACAGCAAGTAGACGTGCAAAGGGAAAGATAAAGATAGAGCTGTGTGCTGAAACTGAAAGATTAGTTGAGCTGATGCCAAGAACACACACACTCTGGAGGAAGAAGTTCAACTCTAAGACGTTACGTAAAAGGGGGCTGTGCATGGTGCAATGTTAGCAGCTAAAATATTTTGGCAATAATACTGAAAAGCTCACAGAGGGAAGAGAAATCCTAGATGAACACTTCAGTCGTTACGATTTAGGGTTGAACCAAAGTATAAATTTTATGATGTAAAGTTTCCGGCAACTGTTCTTAGAACCAAACCCTATTTTTCAAGTGGTCTCTCATGTATACTAAACTTGTGCAATATTTTGTCTACAAGATTTCTCTTTACTACCGATTGACTCAGAACTTAGTCGATATCCTTTAACTCGTGCATGGGTTAACTTATCTCGAAGTCTACCAAATTGTAGTCTCGGCCTTGAACCGCACTTTCTCACGTGTGTTTTACCTGTAAAGCCATTAAAACAAAGCGAAAATTCCACAAGATACCATACTGCACGTTTGTTCAACGCACATTTACTATCGCTTCAACCAAACAATACACGTTTGACATAGGTACAAAATTAAATACATAAATTGTGCACAGAACTTACGCATCGAATTAATTATATTGCTACCGCTTTTGAAATTTCTATTTTTCACGCCACCAACACAAGAAATTCTTTGAAACTACATAGTAGCGTACCTATGTACGTAGCAGTTTTAGTTGAGCTTGTAGTATTTGCATCAATGCTTTCAAAGAAATACAATATGTATATTGCACTAGTGAAATTACATAAGCGAGGGGAAGGAAATTATCATTTGCAATCGTTTTAGAAAATGTTCCGGCGTAAACATAAAAAAGAATATCTTTTGTATAGTCATTTGACTGACAAGACAAGACGCTTCATTATTCTCGTCTCGCAGCAAGGAGTCCAGAAGCTGCTCGTTACATTACGAGCTGTCTACCCGAACGCTCATCCATCTTGGAAAAGCATGATCAATGGAGCAAAAAAAACTCACGACTTGTATTGATTGACTAGCCATTGTTGCTTCTTCTTTTTTTTCTTCTAAAAATAAATAGAGATTCAAACTGACTGTTTATTTTAAAAAGTACAAAAAAGGAAGAGTCATGTGTTATTGTTAACTCTTGTTTACACTTTCCTCAAAGTCATGGGAAAAAGAGGATTTCTTTCTTGGAATGTATTTTTCGGGTGTTAAAGCTTGGAATAGGATGTGCTTATTTTTTAGAGAAGTGGAGGTATATAAGCATGTTTGTGTTCTCCAGACAGAAAACAGTCAACGGAGAGAAATATATGGTCTACAGTGTCTGAGAGAATGATGCTTGTTTTTACGCACTATCAGAATATGGCAAGATTTTATTGTTGGATATAAAACAGTGTCATGAAATGTTTTATGGAACGTTTGAAGAAGATTACGTAAAGGATTACCAAAATGTTACGCGTGGAGGGCTTGTATTTCTAAAAATCAAAATACGTTTTGCCTTTGACTGTTGATTTTCTGAACTTGTATAAAAAATCCAAGTGATAATGTCCTAAAGCTATTAGCTAGCACCACACTAGCACATGCATGCCTGCATGTAGTTCTCACCCAACATTGCACATTTTGCGTTACTATAGTGGCCGGTCGTCGTGGATATACAGTAGTTGCGATCGATGTCGGTTTTCCTAATATATTATTAGAACCTTCCACCCGAATCCCGACATAACGAACATATTCGCCGTACAGTAGCATGTAAAATATTAATTTTGTCCTCAGGGCTATGCAACACTATTACTCTTTTTGACAACCTAATATTCCATATTGTCGGTTAAGTTTCGCTGCCAAGGCATTTTTTCATTTGAATGCAAATGATTACGTGGTCATTAAACTTGACTAAAGACAAGTAGTAGCTTTTGGTGCACGGGCAGAATAGAAAGAGTTAGTTATCCTCACGCATTCCACTAAACATTAAATACAACCAATTGTTTAGCTATAAATAGACATACAATGTAGACGCCCGCGTGTGGTTTCAAGTGCGTAATTTCTTTTTGAAAATGTTTTTCACACGCAGAGTTATACCCTCAGGATAACTAGTAGTGTGGGTAGTCGAAGAGAAAATGAAAGTGTTTGGCGTTTTTTTCGGAAGCCGTCACGATTGCCATTACGATTATGAAAAGGGAAAAATCTAATGAGATTCTCAACTGATAGTAACAGAAGAGTCGTAAAATATGGAAAATGATGCCTCTAAAAAACGTATGTTTGATGAGAACATATGCAATTTACATCTACTGGAGCAACATATTATATTCATGGTTAGTTACTCAAGGTCCTATTTTACTCTTTGCAATTTTTGACCACGACACAAAGTTGTTATCTGTCAGGAAATCCGTATTACAATTACAACAACGACGCGTCAGTCAGAAGAATAAATGAAGAGAGGATGGCCCTTAACAACAATGGATTTTATCATTCTCTGGCTTCGTTGAAAGTTGCGTATTATTAGTAGTCGTTCGTTGCAGCAATCGGACTCCCGGCCATCTCTCTACACATTGTGTATAGGTTTGAATTTTTCATGGAAAAAAGTTGGTGTGTGCATTACATATTTTGATATATTGTCAAGAAACTAATAACTTATATTTTGCGTTATACTCTCCTTCTCTGCTTACAATATTTTTTCGCTGTACCCATTTTCTCTCCCAACATAAAAGAAAATTTATCCAAGCGAAATTCCTGGATAATGAAGCACTCAACGCGGGAATCTGGAACGACACTCCGACTCTGGATGCGGGGAAATGCACAAGGGAAAAAAACAAGAACGCATCTCGGGTACTTTTTTGTTGGGATCCTTGGTAGCTATAGCTAGTAGTTTACTGAATATAGTGTATTTATGAAAACAATGGTTGTCTGTCATGTGGAAACGTACTTTTTCCGAAATTAGATGCAGAGAATGAGCCCCGTCGCGCTCGGTAGCATGAAAAGATGTATGACTACCATATTTGCATACGGAAAGAACATTTCGCAGTTGCAATTTAAGTTACAACAAATCACATTTTTGCTCAAGGATGTTTGTTGTATGCATGAGACTGATATCGATGTAATAACTTTTTGGGGAACGCGGGAAAAATTCAATGTTTGGGTATATATATTCGTTGCCTTCATGTATTTGCGGTGGGGATGTACGAGTTCCTAATTATCTCATTAGTTTCTGTATCAGATGTCAAGGGGGAAATGAAACGTGAACTTATATATAGCAGCTTCAAAAAAAATGAGTCAGGCTGGATACAACTTATTTCGAAGAAGATATAGATGCATAGTTTATGAATCAACCTTGTAGATTTTGAATTTCATTAACTCTCGACACGCTTACTAACATAAGTTCATTGAACTTTGCTTCAAAATTTCAAGTTCAGGTTCGAAGCGAGAGGAGGATTTGATATTATTACACGGGTACTTCATTTATGGTATCTAAAATATTTAGGCGGACTTGACATTTTGCTGTAGAGATTGTTCGGAGCATAATCAACTGCGTCACTAATGTCTTTCTGCGGTCTACTCTTTTTTTTCAGGCGATGCATACTTAATCACCTCACTATTTCTAGAGAGATGTTTCCGTCCCAAGAGTTATTTTCCGACTTGAACAGGCGGTCAGGATCTCACATTCCCTTTCTCCAGATAGGAAATTGGCTTGGTTAGGGTACATAAAACACAGGCTCAAAAGATTCCAAGAATGAGTAATTTTTTTCAGTGGACTTGGTGTAGTTTTTCCTATTATTTTGCCATTAAAAGTGGCGCAGTCGTAAATCCTCATTAGTGAGAGAAAAATGACTCAGAATAGGCAGCTCCCCGCATCTGGAAGCAGTGAGTGAAGTGAAAGTGTACTTTTAATCAGACCCAGTGTTGAAATATCAGAAAATTTCTCTACAAAAACACTATGAAGAGTAAACTTTAATTTGAACTATCTCCTCGCAATTTAAAAATTCTTTACAAAACACATTTTGATTTATGACGCTTCCAACCAACTGACTACAAAGTGAAAACGATTTTTGCAAATGTGGCGCCAGACTAGGAAACAACGAAACGCCATTTAACATTTGCACTTGAATTGTGAGAAAATGTATGCACATTCAGTATGTATATGTCATATGTATATACAACCAGTTTTACGTGTTCACGAAAGCAGTTACAAAAGGCATATATAAGAGAATATAATAGAAAGTCAAATCTACATGACGCCTACAGCAGAATGTCCCCGAAGAATATGAAATAACAGAGTTAATGTAAAAAATCTTGTAGTTCAAAGCCGCAAACTTACGCTACAATTTTCTAATGGCAGTAAAGTTGCTTTCGATTTCAAAATGCAAAGTTCGTCCCGCTGATCTGAGAGGTACGTTTTTTCAAGAACAGTTTGCTTACTTTAAGATGCTGGCAACCTCGTTTATTTTTCTATTGACGCTTAAAAGAATCGGATTGGGAGGATTTCACAATGCAAGCTGTAGGAAACCCCAAGGTAACGCAAGAATTGAATGTTTGTCGCAACGAGGGAAGCCAAACTGCCCTGTAGAGATATCCATAAATGCAGTGTCTACCGTTTACCTTTCCATTCTTTTGCTTTTTCCTGTTATTTTTCTGCGTGAGTGACTACGACTGAATGTGAGTACAAAGCAAGAAACCAAGCCGAGCCTTTTTTTTGCGGATTTCAATTCATAGAAAAGCAAACAATTCCGCGTATTCTTTTCTCTTTTTGAAAAAAATAATAGAAAACAAGAGAGAAAGTGCTAACGAAAGGAAAACTCTACCACAGCACCTCACCACAAACTCGTAGGAGGAAGTGAAATGGAAAGAAAATAGAATTTGAGTGTTAACAGCACACAGAATTGGATTTTTTTCTCTTAGAGAAAGATTGTCCGCACAGTTACACATTGAAAAGGCGTATAGTTACACAAAACGGTACCTCCTACAGTCAGATAAAAACAGAAAGGCTTTCTCAGATTCCATTATAAACAGTGGAGAAAAACCAATCAATGTGGCCAAATCTGGAGATAAACATGGGAGAAAGCTTCAACTAGTCAAGACAATGACTAGAGTTGAAGGAAACATGGCAAGTTATCATTTTACCCTTACAGGTATTGTATTCTTAGAACTGAAACGTAGAAACCAATAAAAAATTTAACCATATAGCACGGAGTTCATGTGCCTCCAAAATATGTACTATACCAGACCTATTCGTCGTCTTCTATTTTACTGTCTTTAAGCCTTCAAGTCAAGAAGTTAGCTGTTTCTCTTCAAAAATAAACCCATGGTGAATCTTTCCTGTTCCTAGCCGATCATCTATCCCTAGTCCGGACTTTTTTCAACTCAGTATCTCCTATTATGGAATTCTGATACCTAAGCATCCTTGCTCCAGTAGCTTGCTTACTTACCATATGCATCATCCAGAAGGATGAACGACCTAGTGCATGGTTATATTTATTCCTCCGGGTTCCAAAACCTCTCGACACTACCCGCACTGTATGAAAACGATCGTCATCCCCTGAATCAGTTCTTCTAGGGATAAATCTTTTCGTTCGTGTTTGCGCATAAAAACGCTATGTTCCGCGTAAGGATTTTCAAAAAAAAAAAAAAAAAAAAAAAAAAAAAAAAAAAAA
>VICI01000679.1:0-32371 GCA_019593645.1 Akabosia matsudoensis
ATCGCGTTTTCTGAACTCTAATTATGTAGAATTGAGGTACTTTTTTTTCCAAGCTTCACTTGGTTTTTTTTGTACACTCTCCTTTTTTTGTTTTTTTCCTCTCTTACTCTATTATATATGGACTAACTTATGATGATTCAATTTTGTCATATTGAAAGGTCTGCAAATAAAGAATAATAATAATAATAATAATAATAATAATAATCACCATGTTACTACACCGTTGGTTTTGCACAATATTTTAATATTTCCTTTTCTCATACACCCAAGGGGATTTTGGAAGTACTTATTAGCTAATAATATTGACACCCATTTAACTTGGAGTGGTTTGGGCTTATAAAACTAGGTTGCAAATTTCATGTCGCTAGCTCAAACACTTGACTTAACAGTTTCGATAATTTACTGTTTTTAAACTGAATGAAAAGTGCATGTACTCCCGTCGTACATAATGTTTTCAGTAAAGTGCGAATTAAGTGTTTCCTTTCTTTTTTTCTCCCCGTCAAACACTTTATCAGACAATAAAACAATGCTGATAGAATTATCCGTCGAAGCTTTTCATGAAAAAAAAAATCTGACGAAACTTGTTCTCGAGTTAAGTTATTTTTAGAGAGTTCCCTTGTCAACTCTATTCCTTTCTCCGTCAAAGTTCTATCCCCCTACCAATTGATCTGCCAGTCCAAAAGTACAATCAAACAAGTTCCTCAAAGGGAAAGTTAAAAATAAACAGAAAAAACAGGGAAAATTCTCCGAAACCCTAAAAATATTCACCTTTCTTTGAAAGCAGGACCGCAACGAAATAAAACCGTTTTTTTCTGACTGTGCACCACGAAGTTGTCAAAATGTGAAAGTACATAATTCTCAAAGAAGCTCTTTAGTATGACGTATGATGCTCATCATATAACAAGTAATGACAAGGACTCTGACAAGTTGAAGGATCTACAAAGTGCTCTTAAAAAATCATATCATAACCTTCAAAAAAAAAAAAATATTTTTTTCACTTCCCGCAACATTACTTTTAAAATATGGTGAAATTGTAAAGAATAATAATGAATACCACAAAATGCTTGCTAATCAAAGCAAACCAAACACAAAAAAAAAATCTAAAAAACCGAAAACCATACATAATGTAGTGAGTGTGTAGTGTGTGTGCCGCATGAATGCCTTACAATTCCTGCTTTATACTCAGATTTTCTTGTAAAAAACAGTCCACCCCTCACATTTTTTCATCCAAATCCACAATATGAACATTTATTGAACAAGTGTGAATTATTTTCTACAGATTCGATTGGTTTGAATAGAATTTGGCATTTTTTTCTATATTTTCTCCAAGAATGAACGGGGGAAAAGAATTTTTCTGACTAAACTACGAATAAGTGTCATTCATCATTTTGCTGCTGCACTGGTAGTAGACGATTCATCCAATGTGTGATAACCCCGACCGTTATAACTGTCATATATTTCTTTTTTCGCTCCGAGCAGCGTAACTTTAAGCAACACACACGTACAACCCTTTGCGTATATTATTTTTCGCTCATAGCTATGATATTAGCCAGCAGTGCGGTGGTTTAAATGGATTGAATGTGTGCTCCGGAAACACCCATCTCTTTACCCCCATCTTTTTTTCTTCTCCACTTGTCTCATATGATGCTATTACTTTTGTATCTATCATCGTTTGGTTCGATCATATTACCTTATTTATCCTTTCCATGGACATATTTCTCGCCCATGGTAATCATCATGCCCCGGCAGTTGAACTTATTGTGTCACAACATTTGCCTCCAGAAGGGAACAAACGAAACATTAATAATATCTGATTCATTCTTGAAAATAAATATGTACTTCTTACTTTTTTTTATCGGAAAAGATATCCCAAAAGTAGACGACATTGCCGGCCAGTAGTTCCCCTTTTTATATCTTTACCACAAATTTCTATAATTCCCATAACTAACACGAAAATCCACCAGATTTCTTGTTTCCTGTAGCAACAAGCTACCCTTTCTGTCTTCTACTCTTCTGGAATATGAAATGTGTCAGGCTGTATTTATTTTTCTAATAGTGGTAATAATAATGACCCATACGTTACTCCGAAATCCCATATGAGGATCTGTTTTGATTGCATGGAGCGAGCGAAAAAATGGTATTTACAAACTTATATAGAGGAGTTTTCCTGCAAGACTACATCAATATTGGGGTGTACTGAATCAGGCTCGAATTTGGAGTAGGAAAAGGATTCTACTTATTTATAACTCAGAACTACACGTAAAATCAACCCATTCAACTTGGCCTTGAGCTAATGCGAATGCATTTAATGGTTTTAAGATCTCATCAAGATAAACGTTCATACTACTCGGGATATCCCAAAAGATAATTGTGTTTCTGTATGGCAAGGGAAGTAAAGGGAGTAATGCGAGGATATGCCAGACTAAGTACACATCGTTTACATATTTCATGCTTAAATGAAGTTCATATCTGCCGTTAGAATTAAATGTTGTTTTGGTAAAAACACACATAAAACCATGCGAATCACTGTCTACCCCTATACCGATTACCTATTTATGGAGAAAATACAAAAAGTATTGATGAATTAATTTTAATAAATCTAGTACACTTACCTTTTTTGTTACTAGTGGGATTATTATCACGATTCCACGGTGGTTCTCCATGTGATGAAAAATCTCTAAGCCTCAAGTATGATATAGTGAGGCGGATGATTGATGCTTTGTCAAGCTGTGAGGTAATGGCAGGTGGAAGCGGTAACATTTTGGCGAGCTCGTAAAACTCGTAGTTCTCTTTACCCCTTCTGGAGCGTGCTGCATCCCTGGACTTTTCCTTTCTCAACTCGAGAATACTGGAACCAACACACAAGCTAAACCATTAGGTGTCGTGTTCTTCAACGTAAAGTATAGAAAGCAATGCAAATGGGGTAACAAGAGACGTGCTGAAAAGCCCAGCGATAAAAGTTGTTAAATAGCTAGGAGAGTACAGCGAGGTGCTAAAAAGGGGATGATGTGTCCATCGTGTAACACGTTAAAGGATCATCATTATCATTATCTTTCACCATCAAAAATTATTACCACCACGCAATACAATTTCAGCGGAGCGCAATCTTCTGCAAAAGAAACGGATTGAATCTTACAATCTGGGGAAAGCAAAAAGTATAAAACATAAAAAGATGTTAACGTAATCATCTACTCCATATCAATATTATCGTATGACCAGTAACTTGTTATTGTCACTGGTTTCATTGACGCTACTATGGTGAGCTTGGGTTTCCACGACCATAGTTCTTGATAAGTTTATCACGAAAGAACAAGCACATATACATAAATACTCTACGATAAAAGAAAGTGAATTGCCGATTTTCTCTTCTGTGGAAAGATTTTCTCCATCGTTTCTTCCAATATTTAATGTCCATTTTTACGCCTATCCCATTTATACGTCTAACGATTATTAGTGTCTCGTAAATCAGAAAGTTAAAAAAGATACATTGTTCTCCAATAATTGATCCAAAGCTAACTTTCACATTTTATGCAGCCATAATATATTTTCCAACTGCTAAGGTTTTGTTTCCGCAGTCAACTGAAATTGAACTCTGCTCGATTTCATTCTTCTTCCCACATTTATTATGGTTTTATCTCCCTGCTCATGTGAGAGCAGTGCATGACCATCGAACCGTGTTAAGTGTTAACTGTTAAGTGAAAGGCAACAAGTCTCAGGGGACAGGTTTTCTTGAGCAACGGCCGACATTTACAGCAACTACAATGGACGAGCTTTTGACGAAGAATACGTACTTCTATCAGAACCGGTGCAATATTCTCAAGTGAACTGCATTTAAACTTGTGACAATTGCAATCCTCTGGACAAACAATACACAATATTACGTTTTTAGTAATATATATATTATTCTCTTTCTTGCCTCCCCTTAAAAACTGTTGTGTATTCTCTCTAAGGAACGATAAAAGTGAAAAAGTACGTATAAATATGGGATTGGGTAATAATGATTACAGAACGCTGACCAGTGTCAGCTTACATTGAAGAGTGTTTCTCTTTTTGGGTGTGAAAATGAAATTTTATGCCGTAAAATACCCAACTTAATATCCTCACCAAGTGAATGCGCTTTCTTTGTTGTTTCTATCACGACCTTTATTTTTTGGAGAAACTGCATATCTTATTACCTAGCCAAACAGCGAGGGAAAGCATTGAAATAGAATGTCGCTAAGGGTACCATGTGAAAAATTGAATGCTTTGCAAAGCAGGTGATAGAAAGCAAATATCTATTTCCATTCTAATACTTTGTTGAGCGCCGTAACTCCTGTAGTTGCCTACCTAAATATGTTGTTTAATGACAATGTCAATCAAGCTTTGAAGAATCTTGTTGACTTTTTCATTTTTATCAGAAATTATACGATACCATCTTTTCAGTCCTTAGGATATTGTTTTTTTAGAATTGCAATACGTAGCTTTTTTTATACATCTCATTCCAGGTTTCGCTGAATCACTCAGCTGATTTGGAAGATGATTGGTCTTCCCGATGGACACACTTGGACTACACACATGGCTGCACACTTACGTGTACCTCTCTTTTTCCCAAACCATCATTAGTCTTTTAAAGTGGACAGTCAAAAAAGAGATCAAAAGAAAATTACACTTTTCCTAGAGAATCTAGTCCGGCCGTGCTGCCACATCGGTTTTAATCTGGACGTGCACATATACATGAGCTGATAGAAAAATTCTCCCTATTTTCAACTAATCTATTTGTGCTGACGCTCTTCCATAATAGAAGTGAAACGCTAGCTTCGTGGCATTAAAGATTAAGAGAGAATTTCTGCCGCATCACGAAATAAGTTTTTGAAGCTGCTCCTGGTCCAAAGTCCAAGCAGCAGTTCAATCGGGTTTCTAAAAAAAGTGTAAATAAAGATAGGGAGTGGGAATAGCTAATGTCTGCAGACTTTTCCCCATCATGTTTTGTCCCTTAATGCAATGGAATTCATTATCACTTACACATACCCCCATCAAGATCCATTGAGATTATCTCAGATGAGCCAACAAGTTTGTTACTGTTCAGAAAGCAGTCCTTTATAGAGATCCACAAAGTGTTGTACATTAGAGTTTTAAAAATTCTTTTAAATTTGTACACATCGTTCTGATGATGTGATGAAAATAGAAGACTATCAAGAAAACACATTGGCGAAAATAAGTGAACGAAGTTCGTACTCGTTTCATCTGCACCGCGCATTATCTTTGTAAAAGTAACACTTTTTTTTTCGTCCAGTTGCCCAACTGTGTTTGAAAATGGAAAATGGAGTTTGAATGGAATCCCAATGGATTTCGAATCATTTCCACTTCACACCACCACCACGACCAGTTGTTTCAGCTAGTAACTAACCGACCAATATCTGTTTGCTCTTCTGAATCGTCCTTCTGAACATCAGTTGTAGTTTTTAGGAATATACTGTCCAACCAATGTACGGAAATCTGATGAGTTTTAAGTTTGGAACCATGCACTGTGGTAATGTAGCATGATCGAAAAAACGGGCAAGTAAGAGGTTCACATTTCCACAAGGATGCCGTAAAAGTATGGGTAGAGAACTTTCATCTGTATCCAAATGGGAAATTCTGCTTCAGGAATTTCTCACCCAACACCATTTTATTTGACGTTAATAATAAATAAGATTAAGCATTTTAGAAGAAAAGAACGTGTGCGAACGAGTATTTCATAGCATATGCATAACCCACGAAAAAGCAAACTGCATCCCATTTCCAGTGCTTCTATTCTAAGCCATATGATGATGAAATTGCAAAAAAGGATACCTACAGATCACCAAAAATCTATTATTCTTCAATAAATGCAGTTCTATTTTCATTATATTTTCTATAATGAATCACACACACTTGTCGAAGCGGAGTAATATTGCATCCCCAAAAGCTCCATTAGCATTTTCGCAAACGACCGATACACCCACCTAAAAATGAATGATATATACACAGGCTGCCCTCCCAAAACGACATGAAATGCTGCGAAAATGATGTATCCGGGTGGTCGCATGTTCTCCATCAGATCACAAGGCAAAAACAAAAGTAATATTACAAAAGGGCGGACGTATGGCTGAAAATTTCATCATAATTTTAAACGGTATGCTCTTTTCGGCAGCAGATAGCTAAACGATCATACTCAATTCTGTGTCCCGTTTTTGGGCGGCCGCCGAAAAAGATATTCTTTTAAGTATGCCATTATGTTGCCTTGCGACTGATCACATATTATATTTAACACCCACCAGTAATAGTAACTGTCCAGTGACGGGAATGATAGGGTTGAACTTCAGGTTAAATGAATGAGTCCCAATGAATTACTTCTATTACTTCGTCCACTTGCCTTAGTCATGCATCTCACATTAACAAAAAACAAAATGAAACTGTCAAATAAAATGTGCCCTTCGATCTTTAGCAATAGTCATAGTAAGAATGACGATATTGATCGGTATTTATTCATACCAAAGAAAATGAAAACGACAGCAACAGTATCTACAAATGGTTTTTTAGTTTCTACCATCATTTATCATAGAAACTATGACATAATGCATTTCTTTGCTTCAATCACATTGACGAGAAGAAACAAGTCATCACATCACATTTCTATATGCCCGTCCTCTGTTGATCAAAAACATTTTATTTCTCCCCTAGAATTACACTTCATTTGAGGCCCCTTTTGCTTTATTCGTTTTGGGAAGAATCGGAACTTGAGATCAACGGGATCGCGTTTTACAAGCCCACATCACAAGCCCCACAGTCCATTGAGTATTATTTTTAGCTGACCGTTTTAGTTGGCAAAATTGGACAAATTGGATGGATAATAACGGAAGCTCAGGGGTTTATCTTATACAAGAAAAAGTATAAATGAACCTTCACTTCTTTTTACTTTTACTCCTGTGTATTGCTTTGTTATACAATAAAATTCCGTTAGCAGTCATTCTTGAAGTCAGTCACATTTCCCGACACGAACATACAGAAGAAGACAATCAATTACTCATAGGTTCTTGTCGATTTCTTGAGTCATAAGAGTCATTTAGTTTATTGTTTCGCATATATTTTCCTCAATTCCAAAACAATGAGTGGAAATAAACAAAAGAATTTTTCATCCAGATTCTTGCGATTGCAGCACGGAGGAAAAAATCTTGAAAGAACACACACACAGACCATGTACTGCATATTAATAAGCTATGTTTATCGCGTGCTTGACAAGTCGAGCCTCCTTCTCAACAATAAAGATGGGAAGAGATGACCTGATGTTGCTGTGGAATGCCCAATTAATCATTTCTTCGATTTTCTTGCCTTATCTCATAGCTCCAATACAACATGCTAACCAATATTGTGCAAAACCGATTGCTAGAAAGTATGCGCATTTCTGTTGATACAAACACCTTGGTAATTTATCTAACGTGTTTGTAGCAAGAAAAATCGTGACTCTGTTTTACCTCAACCATGACTTTCCACGAAGGCACATTCCATGCAAAATAGTTTATATGCTCAATTTATACTACAAGCTACACAATCATCATCGTTGTCAGTGTCATTCTTTTGCCACAAGCTGCTTGCTTAGTGTTTTAGAAAAGTAATTAAAATGGACCATCGTTTATACGTATAACAGCTTATCGTTAGTGCGCGGCTCTCCTCAAAATTCAAACTTTTCCTTTCCTTGGAGATAACAAGGGAATCAGAATCGTCGTAATGAAATTAGAAATAAGAACGTGTGTGCAGATCCGTTTCTGATGTAATAATATTTCTCCGGTCTGAAATGAAGACGACCATGATAGTAATCATGACTGAGATGAAAATGTGGCTGGGTCAGTCATCCCGAGGCCCCATTATGACTCCACACAAGCATCCCCACGCTGTTTGAGAAAGGAATCGTAGTCTTATGAATTAAGTGGTTTGTATTATGTGTCTAAGGCTAGAGGATATGACTTTGCCAACATCGACGTATGTAACCAAAAGTGCAAGTCAAGAAGAGCAAGGAAAAGAATTGTTCCTCGTCGTCTTTTCAAAGGTCCACACGCTATGAATACTAAGCAGGCTCGAGCCAGGACTCTAAAATGAATTAAATGAATTGTAAAACAAACGCCGATATCGTATTCTTAGTTTTCATTGTCAACTCGGCATAATCTTCGTTTTCCCGTACACTTTTCCTTGTCGAGGTTTTCTGTTTTGAAATGTTGTCAAGACAAAAACTAAAATTGCTGAACGGTCACCACTGCTGCTAGCTGTTTAGGAATAGCACTGAAATTATTATGCGTTGCTGAGAC
This sequence comes from Akabosia matsudoensis, assembly GCA_019593645.1. NCBI lineage: Eukaryota > Metazoa > Arthropoda > Collembola > Entomobryomorpha > Paronellidae > Akabosia > Akabosia matsudoensis. Next base: position 8,301 of record VICI01000679.1, read on the forward strand.
AAGTACTGCATCAAATACACACCGAGTTCTACGACACCAGAGAAACCACAAAAACGACTGTTCAAGAATATCGTATGAATTTGCACTACGCACTCATAGTTTGAAGTGACTTATTACATCATCTCTTGTATGAAATCTCTTGTTTCTTTAAAGAATCAGGAATAGCCCTAACAATTGTACCTGCAGTAGTATTTGTTTGATGGGGGCTTTTTGTCACACTCTAAAAATGAATTATTACGAAATGCTGATGAACAAGTTGATCCTAGACTGCATTGTGATTTTCTTTTGACCTTTCTATTTTTCGGTTAATTTGTTGTAGCCAATATGAAAACTATTTTCAAGCCAAAAGAGAAGTATTCGGAAAGATTCCTTGGAGGATCTTCTTCGTACAACAGCAAAAGATTCACTTTGATTAAAAGTCCATGGGAAATAAATCTGTTGAGTTGAAAACACACTCAGAAATGGGAACCGACACGGACCAAAAATGTGTAGCCAGAGCTAGAGGGTGTTCGTCTCTGAGCTGCATGGCTCTTTGGGAAAGTCATGTTAGACAAATAATAATAATAGATATGTACCAGAGATAATAGTGGCATTGTCTTTCCCATCTGACAGGAAAGGGGAAAGCACACACAACGTATATTAATTTATCGCTCCCTAATGTCCTCTAGAAGCAACAACTCATCAGCAGGAGAAAACAGTTGTGTTGGCTGAAATACCCACTACAAATTTCTACTGTACAAACTGCAACTTTTTACTGATCATTGTCTCTAATGGCTACTACGATCCGAAGGACATCATGAGCAAATTGACTGTGACCGAGACCGTTGAATTTCATGTTTAGACGGGTTCACATTGATAGTTTCCTGTGTTTCAGTGAATTGTTACCATATGAAAAAAATTAAGTGAAATAATAATAAGTCATTGCTATTTTATGCTACTTGACTACTGTGTAGAGTTTAAGAGTATACATATATAAATTTTTTAGAAGAAGACTATCAGATTTTGTTGTCCTGCTGGCATGTTTTTAAAAAATGTACAAGAAAGCAGATTCTTTGATAAGAGTTTCAAAAGAGTGTGACAGTAATTAAAAATAGTTTCCACAGCAAATTAATGCCTTTTTAAACTTGAAGCAAGTGTAGAAATCAAGATAGCAATCAGTATGAACAGATTAGTAAGGAAGATTGCGGCGAGAGGGGCTGCAACATTCCTTAATTTTCGTTCATCCCTATCACGGTCGCAACAAGAGATGGAGTTTCAGTCCGATTTCTACCCTGCTGGGCAGCATAAAAAAGCTACTGAAAATTAGAAAGGAAGTGAAAAGAGGCACACGTCATAATGCTATCGTTTCATCAGTAAAAAATTAAAATAAATGAACTACTATACTCTCAAGGGGACACCGCAGATAAACGAAAGTAAAAAGTGTGCGCGTATTGAGATTATTGAAAACAACAAAATGTTGATATTATGTTTTTGTTTGTCATTAGTGGGCGCATCTTCATTATAACGTTATTGAGGGATGTACAAAGATTTTGCTTCCAACTGTTGGTAATTAAATGCAAGACGCACAGGGTCCTTGGTAACGTTGGTTACCAATTTAAATCATTTGAATTATAGTTAGTAGTGTCTTGTTCTGTCCGCATCTACAACCTCTGTTTAGAACCGGCACGAGTGTGTGGGTTACTCAGCATAAAATTGATTAAAGATTGATTATTTTGATACTAAGAAGATATCTTGGATAAAGTATTTTCAGCGGTGCCGCGAATTTATATGAAAATGAAGCGGGAGTGAAAATATCACTCGTATTATTCAAAATCATTTTCTCGTTACATATAAGCGTTCGCCTGGGTAGTTTTAAAAAAACCAAAGGTAAGCTGAACGTACCATGAGTGAGTGAAGGCAGGATTAACAGGTGACTGTCGAGGATGAAATGAGCCTGCTGCAACAGCGTAGTCCATTGCTGTTACGGCTCCATAAGGTAGCATGGCACCCAGCCCGGGCACCCCACCCCACGGACCCGCCAGTTTCACTTTTGTTTGAAACATTAAATGTTACGAGTTATTTTAATTGGAACACTTGAAGGTAGCAGCTTTATGTTGAAATACTACTCTCTATGTGTTTAGCTATCCTTACAATGAAATAATTATCTCTACCATTGTGATTTACCACGAAAATCTTTGGTTTGCCTTTCTCCATCCATCCAAAAAGTAATTATTGGTCAATCAGTTTAATGCTTCATTGACCTACCTAATTACTAATTACCCTCGACGTTTTCTATGTTCCTCTATTTCTAACTGCTTCTGTATATAAAAATACCCGGTATTAATGTAGTTAAAATAAAGATCGAAGTCTTCGAGTGTAGAATGAACAAACTTTTATTGTCTCAACGTTTCGACTCGAACTCAGGTCCTCGTCTGGTATTCATGCCATTCATGCCTACATTTTTCCTATTCCTGCATAGAATTTTTAATTGCGAAAAAACCTTAATTTTCCTAACTACAAAACTTGTATGGAAGAACAATCTCCTGGCATGTTGTTTATGTACTGTTTTATTTCTCCAAAATTCTACCACTGAATGCTATGGCATTCCTCTTGTAAAGTCATCATGGGGTATGTTGGCGAATGCCAGATAGCTGCTTTCATTCTTTTTCTGTTCTCCCTAATTGAATCAAACGGGCCTACTTGATTTGAGTAAAACTGGCGTAAAATTGTGTTCTTGACTGTCTTCTTTGATTTCCTACGAAAAAATTTCATATGCAAGACTGGAACAATTATAGAGGAGTAATCTGGTAAGTATCATTCTCTAACTTTCGATATTTATTGGCGCATTATGCTTCTTATTGCTAAAAAAAGTACTTACTGGCCCCTCTAAGTATCTTATTAGGCCAATTACACTTCCATGATCAGCATTTTAATAGTTTACTTAAGGCAAATTTACCTGTTCAACTTATTGCTACCTAAGACACCCTGAGTGTATGCTACTAATTCTTTATTCAAGCGTTTACCAAAGAGAACTAATCCTGAATATTTTTTCTATGTTGCTTAATTTTTAATATTGATTTATCGGTTTTACCTGAGTATTCCAGTATATGATTTTTAAAACTTCGAGTGGGAAAATATTTCTCTAATGCTAAGTCGCGCTTAGAAACCTGCTCGTTCCAAGGTCACTTTTATACGAAAATTTTTTATTTTCCTTGTTTTTTTCAAATCAGGACAGACTCACACTCAACAGAGTCTTAGAAATGTCACGAGCACGTGTACACACAAAAAGTTCCTCTTTTTGAAAAAGTTGTTTTAGTTTTATGTATGCACAATGTAAGAGGAATTCATTGTATCTTTTTTGTATTTCGTGCACACACTTACGAACCAGAGCAATTCAATAATAATTATCAATGCAGTCCAATACTCTCATCATCCTTTAGAATAATAATGAGAGCGAGATCCAGGAAATACTGTATCAATAAGTATGCATGTCGGCATTCATACATGCGCTTGGCGAATATTACTTTTTTATTGCTACACACTGGGGCTATCCCTTGCGTCCCTAGTTAGGCTATTTCTTTCGAGAAAGCACATTTTCCATGTTCTTTGTGTTTGAGTCAATAATAGATTATCATGCCACAGTCAATCTGAATGTCCCCGAACGCCTAATAAACGATTTCATTGTAATAACTTGTTGGATTCGTTAAAAATATCGACAACCTGATTAGAATAACTAATTTCACGTTATCACAAAAAAAAACTTTTTTCTTAATCAGTTTTTTTTTCTTCACAGTCTTGTAGTTGGCGACGACAGATGAACTTTAAGTGACAAGAGTTAAAACAGGGGAAACCATTATACAAATGTATTGTGTGGAAAATCCCCCAAAATATGACTGAAATTTAGGCAAGCCACGTTGCATAATAACAATGTCAATTGAGGACAAAAAGAAGGAAAAATTGTGTAAAGTGCTTTGTATGTAAATACAGGAGGCAACGATGAGGGTAATACAACGTCGATTTTTATTTTCTCAATTGCCGGATTTAGTGCAGGGTAAAAGTTTACTATGTGTGATGTTGTAACGAAGAGTGTTATTGCCACTTTTGTATATACTTTTTTCCGAAAAAACGAGAAGAATGATGATAGCGATGAGGATCAGAGCCTGGAAGATGTGATGGTGATGACGGTAATAGCTCAAAAGGCGAATTTAAGAAAGAGAGTCCACGCTAAGATGTAGTAAGTTTTGTAGAGTAGTTTTTTTACTGTTATGTTTTCTACGAGGCGAAGAAAGTACGTGAGAAGTGGAAAGTAGAGCTGCTGCTGATCATGACGGCTCGCTCACACACAAAAGAATAGTAGTAAACTCTGAAACAAGGAGAAAATCTCCCAAAGAGTCACACCGTCATACCAACAACTCGTGGTTGCTCTCACATGCATGAAACATAGCAGAAGCAGTCACGGCAGTTTCTTCTCAGTAGTGGTGGTGGTTGTCGGCAGTGGTGCTGTTTTGTATGTGCCTCGTGCTTTGCTTCCTTTCAAAATATAACGAAAGGAGAGTGGCACGGATAGAAGGGTAAGTTTTTTTTTCCTATTACGAATACGAGCAGTAATGCAACGTAAAGCGTGTTCGCTTGAAAGGAACAGGCATGGTTTTATATGCGAAATGCTTATACCTTTTAATGCATATGAGAGGGATCCTCTGTCTGTTTGCGTTTCGCACTGTCTCGTTGTACATGGGTTTAGATAATATACCTTACTGGTTTGTCTGAGGAAAACTCTACATTGAGTAGATTGTTAATGCCCGTATAAAGGCAATAACTGACAAACCCGCTCTAGCTCTGATTGGTCCATTTACCACCGGAAGCACGGCCGTCACGGCTGGTGAAAATCCTTTGGCGCATGTTGAGCTCGGGTGAGAGGCAGGCTTCCCGTTTCGTTTTTTTTCTCTTGGTTATCTTTGATGTTTTTTATATTTTTATAATTCCTTGACAGAGAAAAGACGAGATGCTTTATGATTTTAATCATCAGCAGCAATATCTCTATGTATTGTACATAAAATCTCAGCTTTCACGATAAATAGCTCAAATTTTTGCTGAAATAGTTTTATGCAGTGGCGTGGTTTTCCCACCTAATATCACACCGATGAAAGTTTAAACTTTTCGATTGCTACTTTGGCAGTGTTTCTTATGCCTGGTTAGGAAAATCTTTGATGATAAAGCTAAGTTTTAATAGCGGTTTGCGCTTGCACTTTACGTTTATCTTTAAATTGATATCACATGAAAAAACAGTTCCTTTTGGTAAGCGTAGATGATTCATGACGATAATGACCGTAACGTTCTGGTTCATTGGACTATACCAAAATGAACATTAAGGCACCACCAAGCAACCTGTACGTACACTATCATTCTCCATCTAATCATTATATGAGCATGGAGTAATGGACTACATAAACATAGATAGACCCATTGTGGTGACTTTCTTCGCCACAGGTAAAACTAAATTTCTACCAAAATCAAATGTTTTTGTCCCACAGAGAAAATAGCTACGTCACGGTGTTGAAAACCGTGGCTGAGGAGAATAAACCAAACAACCCAGTGTTTTTTACGTATTTCGTCAAAAAATAAAAATACGATGACATCCTTTCTTATTTACACAAAAATGTGTATTTTGCACATCATCGTAAACGGTTTATTTGTTTTTGTGGAGGATTCGGATTTTGTGGCTGCACTAAGGAAAATACCATTTCAGTTGTACAGGTTTTTAACAAGAATAACGTGACAGGCGACGGGCGAATTAAAAAGTCTGAAAATGAGCAGTTTTGAGAAAAAATATAATTCCCTTTAACATGACTGCAGTACACATTGTGTCCGCACCAAAAAAAATCGAACGTGCTAGTGGTTTGCATGACTATGCTTCTTTTTTGGTCTCATCCAAACAAACCAAATGTTTTTCACGAGCGTTTCAGCATTCAGAAAAATTGTTTTTACTTTTAAAAAATCGCAAAGAGGATATAAACTCAAAGTGAAGGAAGTGGAAACGCCAAAACGAGATATGCATAAAATTTTTGTTACGACGGTCACGATAGTAGCAGGATTTTGTGCCTTCACAAAAATAAAAATTGCATGTAAAATAAGGGAAAAATCACGATGGGGAAGACGCGATCATCACCATCATTTACATGAGTGGTGGTAACATCAAAGAAGTATCATCAGAAGAATAACGATGATGATTGCAGCAGTAAAATATTTGTACGAAGACGATGATGACGATTTTATCGCTATTTTACAAACTACGAACTTACGTAGCAAACTCTGAGGACAACAAATATAGTGTGCTGAATAGAAAGCAGAAAGGGTTTTTTGTTCACTCGGTACACATTGTCATCAGTTGTGACAAGACAACACGTATACATTATTATTACAGATGAGACACTATTGGGACATGACTGTGGCGTTGGTGCATGTCGTAGTAGTCACATCCTCCTAACAGAGAAAAACATGTGAATTTAGTCTTTAACCAAATTGTCATTCCGTTGTAGTTTTGCTACAAACGTTGCATATGTGATGATTGTGGTTCAGAGTTTGGTTGTATAAAAAAGAGCATTGAAATTGCAGCAAGACCACGAGGACTCCTCTGAACATGAGCCGATCCACTTAGTATGGAATCAGGAACATCGTATGTTCCAGAATTTGATACGGGAGAAAAACTATGAAGGGTTTCCTAGTTTTATATATTGGAGCAGTGGTTTTAAGATTGGAAACTATAGCGGGAACGAGATACGACAGGAAGCAACATCACAAAAGGGTTGATGAGAGTAAATGTGAAAGTTGTTACGATTGTCTAAGGATTTGAAGCAGTTTGCAGGTATATCTAACAAGAAAGAAACGCATAATTGTTTGGAATGAATAAGTGCGTATACATTAGTTAGACTGGAATTTTTGCGAGCGGCAAACTTTTCCGATGATGAGTAAAGAGAAAACACTGCTGACGATACTTTCACCATTGCAGTTGGTGTCCTTCAATGATTACAGAAGAATACTCGTCACAAACAGCAAACCTCCATACCAGTTACCTATTCAGTATTCGGTCAGGGCTTTCAGTTGGGACGTGAGAGTGGCAAAGTCACACTTCACCAGATCGTAAAAACAGTCAGAATTGTAGTACTTTGAACAAGGGAGGAATCGTACACGAACATACTTGCAACTAAAAAAGATGATTCAATGACTTCTTTACTACTTCCCCCACTACTTATTGCAGTCACATTTTTCCTGTATTTGTGTCGTTTTTTCTTCCATTTTTGCACATTGTGTATGTTCAGATCCTTGGGTGAAAATACATGCACCACGCTCGTCGCCGTTCCCAGAAAACCCAAACACACGCCCGAAGAGCGTTTCTGTCGCAGAATACTAAACATCCCTCGTAAACATTTCTGGACGACATATAAAGTTAAGAAAGGTAAGATTACTGGTTACTTAACCTAACCAGTCCTATACTCGTGATGATGGTCAGATAAGATGCAACCACAAAATACATCTAGATGGGAGCATGTATCACAATGTTCAATCTGCTCTTTCCCTTGCTCTTATCATCAGGGGTAATCTGCCACGTTCTCTGTTGCGTTTTCAGACACGAGAAGCGGAGTGTTTTAGGTTCTTCTTTTTAGCTTTGAAATTCAGTAAAGTTGGGAGGTGTTATCTTTCATCAAGATATCTACTTCCATGACCTGGTAAGTCACATACTTTCAAATAATTCATTTCAACGTTACTGGTGGTTGTTTGAGAATCTTAGTAGGCTGCTTCCTTATCAGCCTGTTTAAGATTCCGTAAAGAGCACGGTACACTTGTTCGTGCCATCATGTTTCACCGACCACGCGAGAAGTTGCAAAAACACAATTGTTTCTGAAAAGGTTCCGATAAAATGTACGAAATGCCCCTGGCGGCTTTTTGAAATGGTCTATGAGGTGTTAGAATGATGAGCATAGATGAGAGCGTGCCAGGTTGGAATTGATCGTAAAACGTGCCCTTACTTTTTGCCTCCTTTCTCCCGATGAAAGAGAAGATTTAATGAAAAAAGCAAGACAATTTCTAAATGGTACGCACACATATCCTGGCTCTCCTGGTGAAATTTGCTTTCCTTCTATGGACGATTTAGGATGCAAATACAAAGCCCTGTTTACAGTTTCGTAGAAAGCTAATGCAATAGCGCGCGCAATATTTTATGCGCGTAGCGCAATTATTTTAAAGCTAGTGCGGAATACAAAACAAATATGCAATAATGCCAAGCTTACCCTGTTTCTGTGTAATACTATGCATAATGTACCTGATAATTTTACGAGAACGTCCTTTTTGCCGGCTTAAATAATCTGCTACATTAATCACCCATGGAATTTGACTTCTCAAGCCCCAATAGTGTACTGCGTCTTTGACCTGTACCCTTACATGGATACAATCATCCTAAAAATGAATCTACAAGTGAATTTAATCATAAGAAGGCTGTCGCACGAAGAGTCTCTCGATTTCGGTACAGTCTGCTTGAGCATCTTTGTACTCTCTAAAACTTTTACTTTTCGGCCTGATCGAATGTCCATCATGAGAAGAATCCATTTACTTCAACCCAATGCATGACTGAGCACATCAATTTGACTGGAAAAAATCTATGAGATGCCCATTGATGGACAGCTAAACAAAGGGCGAGCGTTGCGTTTGAGATCAAGCCCCGAAAATTGGAAAATTGATGTTCCAAACGGAGATTATGCAGCCAAGTGAAGTCTCATGATGTCAAATCATCTCTGTTACAATCATTTTTCACCATTTACGAAAAACAAAAAAATAGGCTTATATATAATACATTTTTTGCGACCTGTATCGTTAAATACAGGGATACTTTAATGTGCAAACATTTACCGTTCCCTCAAGGGTGCTGGGTTTTTCGCGGTGAGTGAAGGATAAGACATATAGGACAGCAACATTGCATGATAATACCTTATGTGCCAGAGGATTCAAACAGTTTAGTTTGAAAGCCTTATTGCCTGTAAAATATAAGACGGTATATTGCAACTAGCAACAATTCTTTACATTAAGCAAAGGTACGCTTGTCTGGCACTTTACTTACTTGTGTTGATGTTGATAAAAGCAACCCCTGAGATACGAAAGGGAAAAATAACGTATAAGTTGTAGTATAGTAGAAAGTAAAGACTCTCGATCTAACTTTTTCTATTCCGAAAAAGGGCAACGAAAGCAGCAAAGATCCCTACGAATCCAAAGGGATGCTGCTTGGAATACTAAAAAGCGGATGCTGCATTGACAGTGTGCTGATGCCGCTGCTTTGAACTAGAAGCGGTGCATGCACACATGTCTGTCTACGGCTCGGCATAGTTTATAAGTGATGCTCGTGGTTGGATTACGTTTTTTCCTCCTACATTCCCCGGAAAATGCAAAGAGAACAGGCAGGAGAAACAGTTTTTATTTTTGCTGAGTTTCTTTCTGGTTCTATCCATACGAATACTTGTAAAGGTATGTACGTATGTGTGCAACTACAGTTAACTTTCTTCGATGATTTTTAGGAGAAACATGGTATTGCTTTAAACTTGTGTTCTTCCGTAGCCTAGCACAGCTTTCTCCATTCCTGAACCTAGAAAAGTTTTAATTTCTGTCTAATACCAGTCATCGTAGAAACTGCAAAGTAGGCAGGACCAGTATAGTCACATATAATATGGCTTTTATTAGGGCGTTCTTAGAGTGAAAAACGTATTGCATATTTGATAGTCTATTCGATTCACTTAGAGATGTACGTACGAGGCTACGTAGCACACAAAGTGTTTACACAGTTTCATACAATTCCTTTAGTGCCATGTTACTATTCCTCATTCATTTTACTTTCATGGCCAAAAATGGCGCAATATAATCATAGTAGAAAGACCCGTCCTCACCAAAGATAAAGATGGCTTAAAAGTATTGCTTACGACGAGCTTCCTTACATCTCTGTGGCTTATTTATTTACTCGCTCTGTCATCGTGGAAAAAAAAAAGAATTTTTGGGTAGGTTTACAGCAGGCAAGAGAGCTGTATGTTATTGTGTTTTCTCATTATCACAATATCTGGAAGAAACTTTCCTGGTGCACAAAGGGAAAAATATGTGTAGAAGAATTTGTAGCGATGTATAAAGATTAAAGTTTCTCAATTTTTCTTGAATATATAGTGCAGTGCAACATCATGACAGACTTTACGGTTTACCGTCACAGGAGAGAATATTATTTGAAGGAAAGTAGTCTCAACTCTTTTCTTTCTTTTTGGTTCAGTCTTTCTCCTACTTTTATTCCTTTGGTCAAAATTACTAGGGAATCACGGGATTTACGATGCTTATTACATGCTGGCATATCAATGAATTCCGACGATCTCGTGTGAACGTGAGACGACTATGTGAATTCCCTCAAGTTTCTTGCTCACTCTCTCCACTCTCTCGCGCTGTAGCTCTCCCTGTTTCATATCTTTCCTTATTTTTTCCACTAATGCGCTACTGAAAACCAACTCTGAGTAAAAGGCGCCAGTACAGATATTTACTCTTTTGGTGTGTAATGCGTCACAAAGAAAAGAGAAAATACTTTGAACCAAACGACAGAAAAGTCACTACTTTATTACTAAGTCTTAATTCACACAAGAGCAGTAAAGAAACAACGCAAACATTGTTTTCAAAATATTTGCAAGAGATGTGTTTGCATGTTATATAGGCGTTATCTATTGGAAGACTACACAGCTTTAGATACATGCATACATATATGTCCATACACAGAGTAATACGCGTAAGTGTCGCGGCATATATGGATGTTTCAAACGAAATTCTTACACAAAAAGGTACTCGTTCAGAACTTGGGGCAGCTAGTCAGTATTCTGTATTTTTCTAAAAATATTACGTCCAGCCTTTATCTACGAAGGTTGTTGGACGTGATACTGTCTACATCTCATGTTTCGTAAATTTTGGAAAGGATTAAATTTACACACGCGCAGGTGATGAAAATTAGAATAAAAGACATTACCCGAAAGGTCTGGATATTTCCTTTCTGTAAGTTAATGTGCGCGATAAGGTGTGTGACAGTGAAGATAATCTAATGGAGTGCGACATGCATTACAAGTAATAATGTATGAACAGGAATTTCTAATAAAACTCATGTGGGCACTGGATGGTTTGAGAGAATTTTAAATTCCAATTTTCACCCGTTCTCCTGCTGTCTACGTCCTTAACATTTTCCGTCGCTTTCTCATTGCGATCTTCCCTTGACTTTTTTTAGTTTCATGACAAGAAAAAAAAGGTAGCGACGACGGCAGTTCACATGGATTATTGAATGATAGAAAATTCCTTTGTGGTTATTGGGATGAGCTACTAAAAAATTTCCGTTAGCTCGGATCCAAGGAACAAAAAATTCCTTCGTGTACTCAACACACGACTAATGCTTTTTTATATTCAATTGAATTTTGGAAAAAAAAGAGAAACGTGGAAAAATTTCAAAACGAGAGCAACCAGACGATCAAAAGTACAAGAAAGCGGGCTAGTTGTGAGGGTGGACGTGAGCGAGCTTTCGAACGGTTCATTTCTTGGTTAAACAAACGACGAAAGCAAAACTCCATCTTCGTAGCCATCGAAGTGTCCTCGAAAACCCAGGACTAAAACGTTGTCATTATTTTCCACTCATTCTTTTCCAATTAAACCCGTTTGAGAGTGTTCCGACCATATCTTTCCTCCATTCAGCTGTGCATTGTAACTATGTTGTTCATCAATTTTTGTAGTTTGTGGACCACTGGAAGCCATAAATACAAGCTGCCAGAGTCCCACATGATTCACTACTCAATACCAAACTTAGCAAATCCAACACTGGGCCAGCCAAAAAAAAGTTCCTTGTGTTTTGCTCTTATTGTAATTATGGTTCTCCACTCAGATAAGGTTTTACTTGAGGCAGTACATTAAAACAAAAAGGAAGGGGAAAGGTCGTCGGAAAGCAGTTTATCCGGAAGGTTTACCAGAAGATGATCTCTTCTTTCTTGTTTCCAAGTTGTCAACTTTTTTTGCTCGCTTTTTTCCTATACCATTAATTGACTTTATGAACAATGTGGACTCGCCAAAGGCATATTTTTGTGGAAAACAATGTTAGATATGCTCGTTTGCCAGTTGAAACAGGCTTGTTTGCTACTGAATGTTGAGCCACTTATTTACTTGGTGGTTAGCATCGTAATAAGTTGCTGTTAGCTGTTACTCCACTGTGTTGTTATAAGGAAATTAATGAGAAGGACTGGGACACTAATTAACTTTCTTTTTCTTGTTTTCTCATCGACAAGGAAAAACTTTTCCAATTTTCTTTGGTCATTCAAGCACGTTTATTACCAGTGAAGACAAAGGGTGCAACGACCAAAAAACCCTAAAGTTTTCTTTCCCAATGCCATTAATTTAGTTACTTCAAGCTGGATAGGCGAAAACAGTATGTTGACGGTACAAGCAGCAGTAATGCATTATTCGCACATGAGCTAAAACAGGTTGAAAGAAAAAAATCTCCGTTTTCATGATTAATTTGATAATAACCACGAGATTTTATGGTGAATATGTATATATATATATATTATTTTATAAATATATTCCTCCGGGTATGAAAAGTAAACAACACAAAATAGCCGTTGGTCAGTTGTGGAACTAGAAAAAAAGTTTGTGTACATGAACAATTTATGGTTAACATTGTATTGAGTGGTGGAATTCTGCCGCAGTTTGTTTTCTGTAAATCCTCATGAAACACGGTAACCAGACGAGAAGATAATTTTGTTCTAGTGAAAACGCATGATTGAATGGAATGTGTTTTTGAAACGGGAGATGGAGAAAATAAAATGGGTTTTTACGAGCCACTAGTTTCAAATCTCATAACTGGGGAAAAGGAAATATAAAAGTGATATCACTGGACAGAATCTATTGTCGCTTGTGTCAAATACATAAACCTATCTCAGCTCGTCGTAGGAAAAAAATATATAAAAGTATCGCTTAACTTGTTCTTGCTAGTATCATGTTCGCTTTTATAAGTTCCAAACATAACCTAAAATATGGCACAGCCATCCAGGCAAAATTGTTTTTCTACCAGAATTGGCCGACATAAAAAACCAGCAGCTGTATTATATCATTTTGAGAATGCATGGATGACAGGAAAGAAAATAAAATATTAGTTCTATTTCTATGCAAAATTTTCTGTCAACTGACGATTTACAGTTGACAGTTTAAAATGATAACATTCCGGGGCGGGTATTTGTGCGGAAGGGTAACTTCTGTGATTGATAGAAGTACTCACGTGTGCATGTGCCTGTTCAACACAGACTTAATGGAGAACTACGACCTACAATGCTAGTGAAATGAAAATTCTTTTAAACTAGTTGGCCTTATTGTTTAGTTTTATCGTTTGAGAATTTTTTTGAAACTTTTCTAGCCGAGAGACATGGCCATTTCACCAGGAGTATTTCATGCATACTTAATGCTGACTTGGACAAATGACAAAAACAGTGCCAAAAATGTATCGTTTTTAGATTCTCCTTCAGTACCGTGATTTTCATCTTGCTATTTCAATAGATAAAACAATATTAGCCAAGCACTGATTTAAAAGGCACCATTTTGGATTGTTCCAAAAAATTATCTAGTCTAGTGCTCTTCTGCTCTCGAAATGTCATATTGAATGCCAAATCCTACAAAACAGAAATTTCTTCAATATACACATACATATTCGTCCATTCCACACCCTCAAAGACGTATTTCGATCAATTGCGGTTACTGACAGAAGAGAAGTGTGCGAGAGTATTAGATAATTTAATATAAAATGAAGTGCTGACTAGACACTTGTCTCTCTTTTCAAAAACTCTCCGAGTTCCTGCCAAATTCTCAGAAATATTTTCGTTCCTACCTTATTTTTATGGCTCTATTTGTCTTTCTTTTTTTACACATATACACACTTCATAAAGCTTTGCACTTGTATTCAGAGAGTTGTGATTTGAGTGAGCAGCAATTTAAGCCAACACTCACTAATTCAACCACAAGTCGAAAAATTTTATTTCATTACAGACACCCTCGGTCGGCTTTCTTTTACTTTCACAAAAGTTCTTTCATACTTTTCCGTCGTGTTTTTTGTCGTACCACGTATGTCTTTTTCAAAAAGACTCAATAAGTTTTGTAAAAAAAGAAAAACTAAACATAGATACACTGCGGATCCATATAAACCCCGTAATCATATAAACTTGATTGGAGTGTAGACATTTTCAGCATGTATTTGTGTGTACAAAGAATCAACTACGATGATCATAATAGTGCCAGCACCAAAAAGAGTCTTTTTTTTGGTGTGTTCATTTGCACCGCACTGCATTCAGCTAACTAACTAGGTGCGCACACGAAGGATGTTTCTTTTGTGTAAACTATTCTTTGTAAATTCATTAGCTGTGTTTTTGTACTCAAACATTTTTCCTCACATGAGCTTCTTGAACAAAATTGTCGAGTATGTGTTTTATTTACAATATTAAAAAGATTCTACGATCAAATAAAAAATCAGGGTTGATTTGACACAGTTCATTAGTTTTTGTGAATAAAGGGATTCCACCCAGAGAACGTTTATTCGAGGGGTAGCTGTAGCGGGTTAGTTAAAATAAATTTTTCTAATGGAGTTACATATAACTAGCATTGGTACATTTGGAATCGTATCGAAGGAGTAAACCCAACATTCAAATGAACGATGATGTCACCACGATTAAGTATAATTAAGGGCCAAGATCGCCTTAGGGAATGAACTGTCAATGTCAAATGAAATAAGTGAATAGTCAATAATATTAGCTTTTCGATTCCTCATGCTATATTTTAACAAGAAGAATTGAAAAATTCCTTTTTTTGTTCCATAAATACAGTATTACATATTAACAGCATACCATTTTGGTATTGATTTTTCGATTATGTTGCAATTTACCCATGAGAAAACATTATTGAAATGTATTTTTTGTGTAAAATTAGAGCTTAGTCAAGAAATAGACTTTTGTATGGATCCACAGGAGTAAGTGTATTATGCAAAACATGCACACATTGTCTACATTACGAACATTTTCATCTGTATTGTTGTGCAGTGAGTCCCTTGCTGTTCCGATGCGGAAAGGGTTGAAGAAAATTATGACAAACCCAATAAGACCCTGCCTTCACTGGTCCTAAACGGGTTTTTATTTCCCTGGGCACCACTATTACAATCATGCCACACTTCACGTTCACACCAGATTCAAATGACATAGCCGGAACATGAATGTAAAAAATTGTGACAGAAATGACATGCCACGTGTTGTTGGGAAATATGCCTGAGTGACACCGGCTAATCAACGCTACAGGCAATCGTATTGCACAATGGTATTTCAGAAAAGTGTTTATAAAATTACAAATTTGCCATTTTCCAGTGACCAAATCTAAACATATTTTGTGTGTCAATATCAAGCTTGCTTTTTCTGTTTTTAAAGGCTTAAAAATAGAGCCAACGTTTAGTGTAAAACATCAAAAAGACCAATTTAAAAACGGACATAATATTTACTTTGTCTCATTTTCACCACCACCGCCTCACCGTTTTTTTCTCTCTCCTTTTTTCTCGAATAATCCTATAATCATCAACTTTGTCAAACCATTTTGCCTTTCTCTTTGTACTCTCTACTAGCTAATCATGACGAGAGGAAGGAAAGAGAAAATTGTTGACTCACTCGCAGTTGTCAGTCTGTCTGTACAGTTGGTTGCAGCTTCAAAGTTAAATGAATGAACAAAGAACAAGGGCACGCTTGTTAGTTATAATCTCATTCTCATTTGAAACATTAATACCCATTATTCGATTCCATTCGACTAAACTCATCCCTTTCATTTCTCATAATATTACAATGTCTCTGGTTTCCTCCCTATACAGGGTGCATTGGCAGTGACAACGTCGCACCAACAACAGCACCACTACCACCTATGCGGAAATTCAACAAGATTCATTATTACGGCATGGATTCACAAGAATTTGCATGGTTCATTGGTTATGAAACAGTTTCATACAGGAAGAGAGAGTCTTGTCTCCTCCGTGTTGATAATTTTGATTAAAACATATGTAAAACATGCCGAGGAAAGTGAAAACTTGTTCAAGGGTTAGCTAAGAAGGAGATGTGATGGTTTGTAATCATGATCTTCGTTACTGTCTTTGTCAACATAATGCGGTGTCGTTCGGAGAGATTGAGTAGAGTTGTCAATGGAATGGGAGAGGAGGAATATAAATAGATGAATTTATTTGTGCGTAGGCTTGGCTGGAATTCCCTATCATACATATTCATGAAGTTATTAGATTACCAATTTGGAACATGTCAAGTGAACTCCAAGTCTCTTAGTTGTATATTATCTGACGGGCATACAAATGAATACTTCACAAGTTCGCTTCACACGTTTCAACTATCTTGACCAATGACGGAATTCTTTAAGAAATGGAGAAAAACAGCTTTCAATACAATATTCAATATTCAGCATCGTAGTGATTCGGTACTGGTGAAATATTGACAGTTCACGACTACTATACAACATGGAGTGCTGGAGACAAATTATTTAACTCTTCTTTCGAGAACCCCACGACTTTTCATGAGTTGGTGAAATTTTCTTTGTGGATACAAATCGAAGTTTTTCGCCGTACACATTGGCCACTAGTAATTGCAAGTACAAACATATTTGCATTCACCTTTCGGCATTGATTTAACACTCTTAGAGTAACTAACTAGGAATGAGGAGTGTTTAGAACTTCGTGTCTTCAGCGGAGGCAAATAAATACTATTTCACTGGATTTTTGTTTGTCTCAGACATGGTTTCTTTTTACGGGAAGTAAAACAAGCAGAAAAGGCCAGCTATATTTTCATTTGGAGGAAAGTCTGGCATCGAAATATGTATTAGTCTCTTACTTCTTGTCGTGTGCTCTTACTCTCTTGTAGTGTTTTTGTAGGTGTGGACGTGATCCAACAGTTATGCTCGCAAACACACAAAAAATTGTTCGTATTCCCTGTGAATACTTCCAATGTGTGAACAACAGCAGTGTGTGCACATAATTTATTGCTATACACAGAGAATAAATTATTGTTGGAACATGTTCACTGTACAAGCAGAGCTGGCGTGTTCTTTGTAAAACCAGCGAGCGCAGAAAAACCCGACACGATCATGCAAAGCACCAGCTTTTCTTGAAACCAGTAAAAATTTTATTCTCTATGAGTGAAACAAAAAGATGAGAGTAAATTATTAATTTTTATTATAATGGTAACCTCAACCTCCATTTAAAATAGTTTTTAAATCCGTCGTAATTATGTAATTGTATGACTGTGTTCGTTGTAATTTGTTTCTTATTCATGGTATGTATATCAAAAAAAGAAACTTTCAATCATGGCAAATCATGGTACGTACTCAGCAACGTGACTTATTCTTTGAGGAAAAAGAGATGATTCTAGATTTACTGTTTCCAGATCTTTCATTAAATATTTCACTCGCGTACGTGTAACATGTAAACATCAAGGGAAAGGGGAATTTACCATGTGTCTACTTTCAAGTATTAAAAACGAGAAAAGAAGTGAATGACGGGATGCACTTAATGATGCGATGGATTGGATTTTTTTTGCTGTTTGTTTATTTTCCCCGTGAAATCATCAGCATTCAGCTCCGCCACTGCATCATCTTCATCACAACTTGTAATATACAAACTGGTACACGAGGAGCACCTCAAAACACATAAAAATCTACGTATGTCTCACTCACAGACTGCACGTATCTTTTGCTAGTGCTGCAGTGCAATTTACAGGATTGATATAGATTCGGAGAGGCTGTAGAGAACGGCTTTGACATAAAATAAGTGAATATAAACTAGCTACACGGTAGCAGTAATAAAACTTTATATGTATACTTTTTACGATCTTCACGATGGCCAGGCATTCGATAGATTGAATATTGGACAAGGTAACGGATTGGCAGGAGGCAAGCAGGCTTCTTTCACGTTTAGTCTGAAAGAACTGGCTTCTTGGAAGATGTGTGTTTACTTGTGTACATATGTGATACTTATTATTCCAGCAATAAAACACTTGCTGCTAAGTTATGCAATATATTTTCCCGTTTGCTTTGGCGCTTGTCGTATCATTCGAGTGCATGTGCATTCAATTTTATTTTCTCTCTTCCTCATACCTATTTTTTATCTTCGCGTGATTTTATTAGCCCTGCTGGTAAAATACGCATACAAAAAACGTGTAAAAACTAAGTATACAACTTCCATATGGGAGGTTTGCACAAACCAAAATAAGCTTTTCGTTTGACTGATGATGCTATTTGTTATATTGATGTAGGGAGAGGTCTCACAATTTCTCCACTGTTTGAAGAGACACACATTGGTGTGGAGGAAAGAAAAGAAAGAGTGTTTTTGCTGGCTAATTTGTATGCAAAGACGTGAGTCAAACAGCTCTTGATATAATACTGCAAACTTGAAGAGAGAAAACACTTATTTTGCAGTAGAGAAAATTTAGTGCAAGAGTTTTTGAGGAGAAAAATTAATTCCCTAGACTTTACATCTGATGAGGAGAGCGATTGTTATTGATGACCGTCCTGATAGCCACCTTAGATCTTATATAATTGAGTTGGTGATGCAATTTTTATCTATTCAGTTCCACTCACAAGCAAAGCAGTCTCTGGTACATCATTGAGCCACGCAAAATGTGCCGTAACCTCATGGGAATGCTGCGTTGGTATCCTCAACACCTCATTATATAAAAAAAAATATTCGTCATTCAAATAAAAATGCTATTATCATGCAAAAAAAGTTTATCGTGTGCCGAAACACCACATTACCCCTGTATAAGGATACCATGACCAACCGCTTTTGTTTTTACCCCTTTTGCATTCAAAGAATGCTGCCACAGGAGTACAAGACTTCGACAGAATATTTTCTTGAGCTGCAACAACAATTTCTCTCTCCTTTTTTTCTCTTTCCACCTTACCTTACCACTTCGTACTTAAGAAGACAAGTAATATTTATGCATATCTCAACATACCATCTTCTCCTTTTTCCCTTTTTTATGATAGCTCATCTACACTTTTACAACCACTCGGTGGCCTTTTCGGTGTCATAAAAAGGAAGACACAGAAGGCAAGTAACACTCTGGTAATATATCTTGACTGCTTGCATAAAACGATTTACTCGAAAAACACAAGGATCTACCTCATCTTATTCAAACAATCATGATGATGGTGATTATGTGTTGGGAATATACTCTAGAGTTTTTCAAAAACTAAATTTTCTTTAAATCTCATCCTCTTCAGAGGTTGCCTCCGATATTTTAAAATGCATAAAGCCCCATATACCGCTAGTACTAGGAAAGGAAACAACGTAGGGAGATGTAAATACGGAGAGCAGAGGGGGTTGAGGAAGTATATAAATAATATTAGAAAAGAGAAATGAATGGATATTTTTATTTTAAAAGATTTGTGCTACCCCCTTATACTCCCTTTGTTTTTTCTCTTTTTTAGTGTCTTTTTAAAAGTTACAGTTAAAAAAGTCTTACTTTCCGTGTTCTCCTAACTGTCACTTTGTAGATTTTTCACAAAGATTATTCTCATTTTGTTTGTCATCTCTTCTGTCTTTTAATCTGTACCCTTAATAGGACCATATTGGCTTTGTGGTCTTGTTCGTTTGAATTTTTCTTTGTAGAGTCCCATCCCAGATGATCCATTGCATTAATGCCTTTTATCTTTTTGAAAATTTCTTTCGCTAGCTCATGAATATTCATAGTGTCACAATGAAAGTTCGACTCATATGCAACAGCCACCGTGTGATGATGAATTTGAAGTTTTACTTTTTGGGTTGGTCGTTTTGTGTTTGCTTCTTTACTGTTTAACCAAAAACGTTTTTGTGTGAGAAATGCCAATGTAGATTTCAAGATGAGAAAAGGTGTTTCTCTCTGCATGTGAGAGATTCTTATCACATGTAATTTATCTTTTCGCTTATTCAGAAAAATATATGTTACAGTTCCTGTGGGTCCTTCGGCATGAGATGCATAGTTTGGCCAAAAACTAAAAAGAAGGCGCACACCGTTATAGGTGGCAAAATGAAATACTTTGTCTTTTGAAGATAACAAGAAAAGGTTGGGGTGCTATTCAACAAAGCAGTTTCCTAATCAGAAAATTGTTTGACGTGGCTTCATACGTGAGAATAAGCAAGGCATTTGCTTCAGATTTTGCAGATGGGAGCCATCCATTACTTTGCAATTTTCAAATAAAGTCAAAGCAAGTAATAATTTAACAAAGCTGCAAATCATTCGAAATAAATATAAAACTTGTCCATGTACCAGGATCTTTCACACTACTGTCCATAAATTAGCGACTGGTTGTCAAAGGACATGGGTCAGACTGGTTATGATGACTAAGGACAATTGTGGTACAAGCTATTATGAGATTTTAATGTAAACAACAAGCAAAATTCTGACAAATGCACGTTTTCAAATCCTTTGTCCATGTTTATTTTTATTGCTTGAAGGTTGCGGTATATTTTTTGCAATTTAATTCAAAACAGCATCCCAAAGGGTAGGTAAGTAAAGTAAAAATTGTTACTTCGCTAATTTATGTTACATTAAAAGGCGTAACTACTAGGAAAAAAGCCTCTACTCTAAAAAAAATTCTTTTAAAATTCGCCAATAAATTTTTTTCGTCCAACATTATCTGTATATTTGTAAATAACTCCCTTTTTTTTGTGTTCTCATTTAATTACTTCGAGACAATAAAAGTATGTGGGGAAAGTTAATGGATGCTCAAAAACAGTGCTATATACAGAGGAATCTAGAAGCTAATACAATAAATAAATAAATAATACGAATCGGAATCATACATTTAATAATACAAACAGCTCGTGAGAGGAAACCATGCTGGAGAACTGACGTAGGTATATATTCATTCAATCATGCATCCCCGCCATTATACTACAAACATTTTCTCCAAAACTTAGTTGCGGTTAAAGTTATGAATCACGAGGATATAAATTATTAGCACCCCTGTTCAATTTTTCTCTTCGATATTTTGTCGATTGCATGCTCCAAGATTTTCATGGTAAGATGTCATTATTCAAACAAAGAGTTATGCACGGAGGTTGAAAGCTGATAATAAAAATGAAGTAAAAATATCCTGCGGGCGGACTAGGCGGCTTAACCAGTTAATAAACGCAATGTGGTTGAAATAATTTCAATTTTTCCTAAAGAAACTGTGCGCTTTTCTATGAAAGCCCGTGAAGAGTTATTGCCGACCGAGTATTCAGCATCCTCTGAGTAATTAAAAAGTTTGCACACATTTGCATATCGTATTGCCTTCATTTTTGTATACTACTTTTTCAGGTCAGTTCCTGTCTTTATTTCAAATGTGCTGCATTTTCACGCAGAATATTATCAGTTTGCTTTCCTTATAGGGAATGATTAAATAATAATACTTATGTGTCTATTTCCCATCAGGAGATCATTTACAGCTGGTGTTTGCACATTGTTTCCTCCTGTCAGTTATCAACACCCAGACAAAATTAACTAAAAATGAAACCTTTTTTTGCACGAACATAACCTCAAGCAAGGTGCATTTTTTCCTCAATCGTAACGAAATCCAGTCTGGAAAATGAAAAAATATACAAATAAATAAAAATAATTCTAAAAATAACTCGTCAATGGTAAACTACCCAAAGAGCGAGCTTAGGAGCTGGCCTGTTCTGCTGCAAAAACAGGAATCATGTGAGTCCAATGATTTGTTAGATATATGACATGTTAAATAGTTGATGGACTTGTATGAATTGCTGCAAATGGGGAAAGTGTGAAGCAAACAGATTGCAAACGAGTCAACTCAACACATCTTATTATGGAGAAGTTTAGAAAAGAACTGTTTTTCAAGCTATACGACACATGTCGAGGACATATCCAGCGAAAGATATTTTTTACTGTCAAGCGACAAGTTAATGTTAGAGTAGAGCAATTGCAGAGTAAATGTTATAAACATACTACACACACTAAAACGATCAAGCCTTAATTGGTTTCCGTCTAGGTGTAAATGGAACCGGTTGAAAAGTAAGTGTAATTGTTGGTAGTGTTAATGTATTCTGGAAAATGAAGCGCAAATAAATATTTATCTTCTTATGCAAGTAATAACCTAAAAGTTTATTTGCAAAGCATTGTATTCTGTACTATCAACTATTCAGAAATAAAAGATGCGGGTGCAACTCTGTATTTCTGGATAGAGTTGATTTTCTCATTAAACTTGGTTATTTATGGTTTCAACTATTTTTAATTATACCGGTTAAATAGCATACACACACATTCTAAATGTGCTTTATTATTTTTTTACGCAATAATATTTTAACTTCTTATGGGTATTTAATTACGGTAATTAATAAAAGTTTTTTGAATCGCCAATATATCAAGCAATAAATAGTAATTTATGACAGTGTCATTCTTTTAACGTAATTCTTGGCTGTTAGAATAATAGCCGAGAAGATGACAGAGGTAATCGAAATAAAAAAAAACACTATTTTGTTTGTTTGATTTCCAGTTTGAGTTAGAAAGGTCATTAATTACTCGACAAGATCAGATAGCCACAATTGTATTCATTCTAGCGTGTAGATACTTTTTTCATTGTGGTTTTCCACCTTACAAAATGATTCGTTTTACTTACTAAATTAAAATTTAGTTCTTTTCGCTACGTGATCATCGTTTTTTTCTCTTGGATGATTCTCAGTGCTAATAAGACGAAAGCATTTTTGATGATACCTCTTGTTCTGCCTGCACGCATTCAAGTATTTAAACCATGTCCGTGCGAACATGAAGCCATTAAAGCCACCTCAGAACATTTTGCCACCACTTTCAAACACAATATAATGTTACCTCCTCTCTGTATACGCATTTCATTAGGCGTCTTCATTCGATAGTATGGTAACGGGTGCAAGTGATGGAGTGCCCCCATCAGTGTAGATTAATTTGCTGAGAGAAATGTTACTTACCAGTCTACAAGTCTGATTACAATATTATGTTCTGGTTTTTTTATTCGTTCTCATTTTTTTTCATTCTTTTCATCCGATTCAGTTAAAGTAGGCACAGGTGCGTATAATATAAGGGTGTGTTTGTTCTCTATCTCTCTTTCTCTCTCTTGTGAACAGCGAAATACTTTTTATTGCAAATTTATGGCTTGTTTTTTTCTCTGTAAGTGGCTATCATGGCCGAGTGCTAAGTCTCTTACCATCTGCTTGTTTGTTACAATTTTTACTCGGGTGGTTTCGTTTACAACAGGAAATACATTCACTAAAAGACATGATGTGAACGCTCCCACCAGGTAATTGATGAGGTATATCATGTTTAGGCAATTTAGTGAAGAAAAAATTGTAATTAAAAGATGACAAGAAGTATGAAACGTTGTTTCGGGAGAAGATATCATTATGCTACAATAGGCAAAACAGACGTAACAATAACATCTACATTAGCATTTTTCTGAGAGAATGGACAAGAGTCAGATAACTTTTCAAAAATGTTAATTGCGCATTTCGGTTAAGACAAGTTTTCAGCGCAAAATCGAAATTCATGATATAGAGCATTTTTCTATAGCTAACTAGTTGACCGACACATATTCGCTACTGTTTAACATGTTTCTTTTCATACTTTGTATGAAGCACCATCCCATCAGGGATTGTAACGTGATAATAGGTTGCTCCTTATACTAGCATGCAAGATCATGAATTGTCTATTGTCTTTATAGGTATATATTCCATAAGTAGTATATGCATGATCCCTTTGTGTACTTGCAATTTACACAACAGCTCGGCTTCTTCGAAAAGCTAATCAGCTCTAATAGTATGACGCTTGATGAGTCATTTAACATGCGAGGAAAGGAATACAACATATCCCATTGTAAGCTTACTAATTGAACTGCTCAATGCGAACAGAGTGGCCATCAAAAGTTTTTTTTTAAATTCTACTACGGACATAACCTGTTGCACCTAAGTCAATGTTCAGGGTTATACCGAACAATGGTAGATGCCGAGATAAATTATTTATTTATTTTCAAAA
>VICI01000680.1:0-32357 GCA_019593645.1 Akabosia matsudoensis
AGTGTAACTGAGTGGACAATTTCGATCGTCAAGACATTGCCAAAAATAAAATAAACAACCATTATTCTTAACATTCATCTTGAATAGACCCTTAATATCCTTTAGTTTAATTTTCAGATACATATGCAAATTTTCCATTTTTTGCATTCAATAAACTTTTTTAATACCGTTTAGAAAACCAGTGCATGCAAGCCAATTATGTCGATTTTACCAAATTAGTTTTTGCGCTACGATCAGATAGATCTATCCCTGAGGCAAGGTTGATAGCTTTTCGTGAAACCCAATCGAGAAATGTAGTCTTGCAATTTAATCTGCAAGCAGTATAACATTGTTCGGGTAGGAAAATTACAAAAATGCCTTCGCCGACTTTTGAAATTAGATAGGCTCTAATCTACGACCTTTTAATGTGTAATCTACTAAGTTGTGATCAAAAATACCTTTTTGAATGAGGATAACGCTAAGATAATACGGTTTCGAAATGCGGATTTGAGCTGTATGTATGCCAAAATGCCTAAGAGATTATTTGACCCTGACACTGAAGATTGTCAGTATTCACTTTACAAAAGAGATGACATTTGGCATCACACCCATTAAATTGTCGAATTCACTTCCTTTGTTGATGCGCGTAGTTTCCTAAAAAAAATTTCTAACTCCGAGCAGTACGGACATCAAGCTATAACCGTTACGAAGTAGCGTTTTACCTTTCATCATTGTCTTTAGGGTGAATGTCATCACTTCATACATTATATATTAACTCCGATTTAAATGTGATAATGGTCTTCTGGGGTTTCAAAACTGCTAATAAATTTCAGAATTTCATCCACAGAATATAAAATCATAATATCTGCAAACTTGCACATTTTCGGTGTATAAGAAAGTTTTGGATTATTATATTCTATCGATTCAATTAAATAGGTAGTTAATATGTAGTAAGACGTATTTCATTTGTATGTTGAGCGTGAGGGTATGTAGCAAAAAAATTTCAATGTTTTACCAATAGTAATTTGAAAAATGATTCACCCTTGCAAACGAGCTAAACATTTAGGCTATTTTCTGCATTTTAGCAGACTTCTTTTGTATTCACGTAAAAACCTGAGGCAGTTTCGTGCAGCAGAAGTTTTGACATTCAAGTCACCATCATTCATTCCCATACTGTTGTACGTCACACAAAATTTCAAACGACTAGAACGATACTATGAAAATGAAACTGGGTAGTGTCACTTTTTCAGCTTGATTTGAACTTCTCTGAAAGGAGGATTTTTGTATTAGTCAGTGATACGGCACTTGTTTGTACCACTTTAAATATGTAATTGCAATTTTCGATGCAAATACTTCCCCTTGCCAAAAAATCAAAAAGGTTGAAGAGTTCCTTGAAAAACTGAACTGAGTGCAGAGAGAAAGTCATGACTAGCCATCGATTTTCCAGTTGAGAGTATCAATTTATAGGATGCAAAATAATCTAAGCTTGGAATTGAGGTCAATTGTCAGAGCAAAACTTATTTTGCATCATAAGACCTTCCAATATCTTCTTGCATAATTCTACTTTTACCGCCAGAATGCTGCCATAAAACTGCCGATTGAAGTGCTTCAAGAAAGTCACCAAAAATCGGTTCCTGTAGCCAAATCATTAATAGAACAGATAAAACTGACCAATCTGTGCTGAACCTGATTTCAAAACTCAGTTTGTTTAGTACATTAGCCTTTTCGGGAACCACACATGCGACTGACGAACTAGACCTATTTTTTATTCTATACAAATACACACTTGACTAACCATGGTCAAGGTTAAAACGTGTTTTCACATTGCTTTCGGCAAAAACATGAGTTACTTCATTAATTCGAAATTCATATTGGTTTTATCTCAAAAACTTATATTGCATTCTGAGATTGAAGTGTGAGTAGAGAAGTTTTCACGTGACTCTAGCATTTGCACGTAAGAACTATTAGTTTTGTAGAAGTGTTGAATTTGTAATCAGTTATAGCCAGAATTTGTACATTTTCTTGTTAGTGAATCGATGAAATCCTTAATACTGTTTACTTGAAGGGAATATTGAATCTGAACTATTCTCAAAATGTCATGAAAAAGTTGGTTTTCAGTTTAATCATCGTGTGCTTGCTTCGACCAATAATGGCGACGACGATATTATTCAAACTCATTTATTTTTGGAGTAGAAATAACTATTTAACAGACTTACCGTGGATAGTTTGTACAATATTGGGTGTATATTGAAAAGCCTTCGTTATTCCGAACGAAACATTGGGCAACTTTGACTGGATTTAGCCCACAACCTTCCAGCTCTTGTAGAAATTCACTGCAAAAGAATACAATAATTAATAATTTATCTATGTGACTGATGAAGATTTCGATGTGACGAAAATTATGACCCTTCGTTGTATCAGTAAATAAATAAATTATGCTACTAATTAAATTTCTACTTACCTGTTAAATCGATGAATTTGTTCTATATTACTAAAAAGTTCTCTGACATCATCCAGTCGCAAGTTTTCATCATGATTGTCCATCCAATACTCCAAATATCCCTGAAAAGTAAAATTTACAGTAAAATAACAGTTTTTGAAAAATTCTCACACACTTTCATGGTATCTCAAGACATTGTCATGTATTTGCAACACTGTATAGTGTATACTTTCATGCTTGCCGTTAACTTTCTCCGGGTAACATTGTCTTCTTTGTGGACGGTAAAGGAGAAGCTGGAGAAATGCAATTTCGGGCAATTGACACGGTTTTCACATCTACTAGGAAATGTATAACCTTGTCTTTGGATTATTATTATGGATATAGACAAGTTAAATTTTAACCGCATACTCTTTTACAATTAGACTATCAATTGTTCGTAGATAGGTTCAACAATTTAAACTTTTTAGCTTGCATCCTGCAGCGCCTTCTCTTTTTTCTCTTTCCATTAGAAGATTGAATGGGTGCAACATAACCATTGGTTGCATCCGAACTGCTATGCCGAAGTTGAAACAAAACCTATGTAAACTCGTCCATAGTAAATATCTTGCTCACAAAGAAAACATGAAACGCCAATAACGGCAAGGAAATGAAATCCACCCCAAAAGTGTAAAGTTGACGGAAGAAAATGAGAAAACAACGGGATGCTTTACAAAATGAAAAAGGGAAAAAACATTACACATCTTTACAAAACCTGACAGAGTCATTACTCCATAATTGTGTGTGGTAGCAAGCCATGAGAACCCATCCTTTCTGGCACCCAGTCTAGTTACACGTTCTACCACCACCCTATTCACAACCGAGCTTTAGGCTTTTAAATCATAAATCGTATGTTTCTTTTGACTCTCACTTTTATATTTTATTATTACGTAATAACAGACCTTTCACTTTTTGGAACAAGTATAAAGCAGGCGATCGTTATTTCGAAAGTTCATTGTAACTGGTCATGCGTATACATGGAAGTTATAAAGGGAAACAGATATGAGATAATATATCATGGAAATACTTACGCTGTAATTGCTACTGCTGCATAGACTGACACCGTAACTAAATGCGTAATTTCTAAAATGCACGATGAACGGAAGCCTTGGGTTCCATCATCATGTTTCTGGTCAACATATGATCATTTATCTTTTAACAACGAATATTAGGAAAAATTTCTTTCCGTTTCACGCAACATAGAAAAGCTTTTAGCGGACACCAGCTCCCTTGGTACGTTCGCATGTTTGTTTCTACTGTTGCTACTTCATGCCATACCAATTTTGTTGGAAAGACTTTTAAAAACAATATTCGGTCCAGAGAATAGATATAAATGTGAAATGTCTTCGTTATCGTAGAACAAATTATTTGCTTTTACCGTAGGTCATAAACGCAGGCTCATCCATATTGTGCACATGCACTAACAATGCTTACAATTAGAAATGTCGGCTTACTTTCTCCGAAAATGATTCGCTAGTAGGAAAAGTAGTTTAAGTCTCGTATCGCATGCATAGTCTTACCTCACGCCAGATGTCGTGAAGTTTGAATTGTAAAAAAATCAAAATAATAGAAACAGCAACTGCAGATTTTGACTTTATTTAAAGGTTCGTACGCTAAAATCAGCATGACCTCAA
This sequence comes from Akabosia matsudoensis, assembly GCA_019593645.1. Lineage (NCBI taxonomy): Eukaryota > Metazoa > Arthropoda > Collembola > Entomobryomorpha > Paronellidae > Akabosia > Akabosia matsudoensis. The sequence goes on from VICI01000680.1 coordinate 4,090, forward strand.
CCATTATTATGGTTGATAATGAAATAGAGCCTTTAAAAAGCTTTGTTATGCTACAGCTAAAATTCTCGATTTACTCTTGTATCCGTCATGCTAATGATAATTCCCAGTAACAATTATTGTACTGATTAAATAATGCTCAGAAACGACAAAAAAGGAGATTTGAAAGTGGTATCATCCTGATAATAAAACTATTGCATCTTTCGAACGAAGTAGGTGTTGACATGAGATGGCTCAATCACTGACTCATTTTCAATTATTATTTTATATGAATTTTATTATTTAGCGTTAAATGATACTAATGTCACATCCTAATAAATTAATATTATTTGATACCGAAAGTACACTTAGCTTGACGTGGAAAACTTTTGAAGTTACTGTCATCTATTATAGCAGCGTGTCAAAATTGTACATCAACTGAAGAAAATTAAGTTGTGGGTTAAGCCTGAGACTGACATATGTACCAGGGCCGTTTATGAAGAAGGCGGAAAATTATAATTTATTGACTACAATTTGTAACCCAAACAGGGAAAGGAAAAAAAAGACAACGACCGTCCACGGTACTGTTTGATGCTTCGTTAATTATTTGCCTCATAAACTACAATGTTATAACGGTGACGGTAAGTGAAAATCCCAGCTTCAGGAATATATGTACTATCATTATTATAAGAGTACTAGAGTACCTTCGTATTTTAGGAGAGAGTAATGCAAACAGTATTCCTGCGATTTAATTTTACGTCATTTCAAATTGTCTACTTGCCTCTTTATGATTCCCTATCGTACATTTGGTTTCATGCTTGTATACGAGCGTTTGTAATGCGTACTCTCATCACTGAAATTTACAGTTAAAGGCAAATGGCAAGCATGAAAAAGTGTCAGTCAGGGCTGTAAACGATCTCATCGATCAAGGGAAAAATTCACCCTCAATAATAGCAGAAACACTTGGAAGGTACTGCCATTAGCTGTTCCCCCAACTTTCCTTTGCGTTAAATTATCCAAATGTACGCAATAGCCAAATAGGAACATTTATCACACAGTGAACTTAGCGTAACTTGTCAAATGGCCTATTCACATTTCAGCTTTCAAAGAACTGATGTCAACCGTTTCTTCAAGATTGTGTTTTAGGGAATGCATATTAGCGTAATCACCTCGCCGAGACATTTGGGGAAAAAGAAATCAAAATAATATGTGTTTTATAGCGCAAATAAGTAGATAAAGCTTTTGTAATGAGGAAGCAAAAGTTTGCTTCAGCCAGAACGTCATCTACTACATCGCCGATAAAGGAAATGCGTCGGCTAAAGTCAAGACGATGCGACAGTTTTGCATATGATGTAACCACGAAATGTCTGTCACAAAAGTAGTGTAGCCGAAACTTGAATACATTAAAGATCCATAAGATAAAGAGGAATTGACAACATATCAGGGTGGTTGTTGTGAAACAACAACCCTCGGAGTTCTTGCTCTTGTTAATAATACTATCGCTTCTCACTATTCAACTCTACCTAACTTACCTTTCGCAATCACAACGATGCAAAACAAAGTAAATGATACCATGATAAGTCATACATGTAAAATTATTTTACTCTCTTCTAGCTTATGGTTTGAACTCGTAGTCTAAATTTATAGTCTTGTATTTTAGGAAGTACGATCATGCATGTGGAACGATTAGTCAGCTTATTCTCATTTAGTCGAACCGTATGCATAATCATTAAGGTAGGCTGACGATGTGAACACACGTTTATCAAAAATGAAGAACCAGACACATTTATTTGATTTTAATTTGTCTGTGGTTAGTTGATGCACAGACTACCGTATTGAATAAAACTTTAAATTGGTCAGTTTCACCTTTTGTGTACGGCCAAGATGCTGACAGTAGGTAGGCTAACAAGAGAATAGGTCACGATCAATGCACCCTGCTCAAAGGATGTCATATTGCATATTGTCAATTAATGATGCGGCTGTCCTAAATGAATTGCACACGCCTCGACATTCGAAATTATTTTTCAATTTAAATTATTCATTAGCCCAGCAACTTTTTTTACTCTGCACATACAGAACTACAATCAACCTTTTATTTTCTTTGTTGATTTTGTCACATTCATATTCGTAAGCGAGATGTAATCGATATTTTATATGGGTGCTACATTATGAATGATAAACGGGGTTGATAAGATCGCAGGTCTGTTTTATACCAACTACAGTGATGTCTATTTAGGTAAACATTTTCATGCACCTGCTGCTCCTAACGTCAACTTTCTGTTGTGACAAATGGCATAATTTTTATTCTCTTACTTGGACAAACACTACACGGGGGTAAAACTTTAAATATTCCGCCTGAATAATTGATGATATTTTTAAGGTTAAAAAGAATGTGCTTTCTACTTTCAAACGTTGACGAAAATAAAAGTTATTGTCAACCAAAAGCGTTCATAATACTATCAATATCGCAGCGATTCTGATAAATGAAATGTTTTATGTTTGTTTACAAACATTAAATGCTAATAATTGGAAAAAATTTGAAACATCAAAGCGAAAAGTTCTCCATATGAGTACAATAAGTTAGTCTACACCTCTTACTGAATATTCCATTAGTATTGGTATGATGTTAAATGATCAGCCGACACACAGCGAAGGCAAGGGTGAGAGTGAAACTACAATTTGCATCCATTTACTTAAATAGTTAGTTCCTCTTCTGTTTTCATACACGCCTTATTCTAACAAGATACGAATCTTTATTGCTGTGGGCCTTTAGCTGCGGGGTAGCAGAGATAGACTCAAGTCTCCATCTTCATCAATTTTATGAGGACAACATACATAATTCTCAAAATTTCCCCCAATAGCTGCTTCGGCATTTGTAATTTTTTTCAATTTATCTTCAAGAAGAACAAGGCAATTAAAGTGGTTCACATGAGAATACTTTTAATCTTGACCCTTTTCACCTCTCTTTGTGTTAATGTCGATAACAGTTTTTTCTGGAAATAAAAACATCTATAAATAAAAAACAACAACAATGATGTCTTCACGCCTAATTCTACACTGTTTCTCTTACAACGTATATTTGAGTTTTCTATCTATTACGCATTCTTTGTCTGTTTACTCTTGAAAGGATACTTTTTTCCGAGAAAATTGGCTCCTTAATGCCATTAAACCCGTATAATGCGATTCCTAACAGCACACATTTCCCCAAAGTCAACACCTCTCTCGTAGACGAAGGTGATGCATTGAAAAAAGAGAAAAAGTGCCGACTCGAGATGAGAAGCACTGTAAAACTTGTGATGGAAAACTAAAGGTAAAACTGTGTGAATTGTGCGATTATGATGATTGCTAAGAAGTACATTGTAGAATAAGATGAGTAGGGTAGACCTGATGTAAAAAAGATTAGATGAAGAAATGATTCTTCCTTTTTAGCACCGGGGTATTTTATTCACATTCCAGCATGTCCGCAGCAGGGAGTCTTATGTATACTGCCTGAGTAACACTACATCCGAGAAAACTTTGACATTCTAAATTGCCACACAGTTGGGTAACATTTTATTAGAAAATATTTGTCCTTTTGAAGTTATAACCCTGACCTGCCGCAAGGGATTTGCAGACAATAGGGTTAGAAAGTTTGATAAACGTTCCATGAGAAAGGGAATCGAGTTCTTCGTTGAAATAAAAGTTTGTTTGTACATACAAATGTCGCTCATTTCGATAAACTCGCTGGAAGCAGTCGAAGGTCACGTTTTCGACATCGTGATTCAGACTGATTCATTTGGATTGTTGTTCAACCAAAAATTGGTTTCCTATTATGGCTGTCTGATTAGCGTACACTTGTTAAGCATTTCCTGAACTGAACTACTTTTGGAAGCAAAACAACTTTGGGGGTATTCGCGGCATATCATTGTTAGTCACAAACTACTATAAGTTGATATGTACTTATAAAACATTTTATGCAAGAGAAGATAACGTATGAAATACACGAACATTTCTGGGGTCTGTCAAGTAGGAGGTTATTCGACCGTATTCAACTCAAACACGATGAAATTTTACCCACAAAATACAACTATCTTTGGAGCCTTAACTTAAACAGAGAAGCACCTCGTGAATATTCAACGTGTCCTTCAAATGTAAAGTTTTTTTTTCACAAAATCTACCCCCATAATTGTCTGTAATGTAACTGAAATCCATGCTAGATATTCGTCGAACTTATGTTGTTGTTTTAACGTCATCAAAATTCAAACTTTGAGAAACCCAAACAAGCATGGAAAAGATGTTCAATTGCAACCAATTATGCACTTTCAAGACAATCAATATGGCCCAATATGCTACTGCTATTAATAGGTTTCTGCAACATGGTAGTTTTTTCTACAGTTACCATCCTAATAGTTATGTGAATTTCTTGCCACAACTGATTCTTTACATTTGTATGCGTATGTAGGTTTGGAATGTATTGAAGGTATTCGCGATAAAGGTTGAAAGTCTTTAATGCACAAACTTACATCCCGCTGATCCGCACACAAAATATAAAGGATGATAAAGGATAATACTCCTTGAACAATAATAATCTATGTTAGAAGTTGGAAATGGATCACCAGGAAATCGAAACCTAGTTGTGCCAAAAGAAAGGAACCCGAAGCGCGAGCATTTCTTAGAATTGCACTTCATTCGACCATATTCCACCAACTGTCCCATATTTCCAACTTCCTCATTTAGACACTCTGTTTAGTGATAGATGTATATGTCTGTGGTGACTCTAATTTTTGTCCGCAAATTGTATTGCATGTATTTGGCCTGTCACTAGAAGCTAATGCCAGCTTCTCACCAAAGACGAATAACGATAGCTCGCAAGAAATCTTGAAAGTGTCGAGGGTTCGGCTTTCTGCAAAATTCGTTAAAAATGACTCCTATATGGATGTCGTAATGTGAAATTAATACAATATTTTGATGCAAATCCGTTTAAATCTGTTTATCTGATCATGTCTCCTTATCTGAACCACGCGAATATCAATAATTACAAACTTGTTGAACGAGTGTCGCCTCTTCGGCCCTCTTTGACTTGCAATAATGACTGACAGGACGTACTAACAAGTTCTGTCACAGAACTCAGCGCTTTATTTTTATTTATTGCGGCTATCGACTCATGATGATAATGCGTACTCCACAAATTATCGAGCAGGGAGGAATCGAGCAGAAAACCCTAATTTTACCACATTTCACAAGATTTGTGTATGCATGCCGCAAATTCGCAAAAATTACAACAAACTCATGTCATAATCTACTCGTAATGCATCTAAATATTATGCCAATACTTTGCTCCATCAATCACTATCGAGGTGACGTGCTTACATAATATGAGAAAGACTAAAGTCTCAAATGAGATCTTTCGACTGTAAGTTTAATCTTTTTGATAATAGTTAGACTAACTAAACCGATCAAAGAAAATTTAGGAACTGGTTCGGCTGGCAAGAAAACATGGGTTTCCCAGTTAAGGTTGTAAAAAATGACATGTACCAAACCAAAAAATTTCCTTCCAACTTGGTCCGTGCTTTCAATGTTTTTAACATAAAAGGACAAGGGCATCATTTTAAGGGACAACAAATAAAAATCTAACAATAGCCATTGGAGTGTTACTCGTTTCTTACATCTTTATAGCATTTGAGAAAGATTTCGTTGCGTGTGTGGCCACCAAAACCGACATAGGATTATCACAAAAACGCAACATGGTCACTTTTACAGCTTGAGACGTTCCCTTATACAAAAGTTATATTTTGTTGGAACTATTATTTAATGACAATAATAGGAGATAAGCTAGCATAGCCGACATTCAGAAATAATGTCTTATTACCTCTTACATTCAAAGACTAGTTTTGTCGGAACCCTTTGTCTTGGGTACAAAGAAAGGAGATTTTTAAGGACGTAAAAATGATGAGCAACCCAGCTTTGATATCTTCGTAGTTTTCACTTTTATTATTTTCTTTCCATCTAACCTAACCTAATTGTCATTTCAAAGGTTTACGATTCATTTCACATGTCAAAGCAATGATTCATTCTTTAATATGTACAAATTAAAGTAAATACTGATAAGGCAAAGGCGAAGCGCACAATGACTTTCAAGCATAAAAGAAAGATGCATTTTGAGTTCTTCAAGCCACTTGACATTGAACATGAGAATTGCATTTAAAACGTCAGGTGAACGCTAGACCTCCGAACATCGCACATTCACAACCAGCATGGGGTCCTGTTTTACGTACATGCCAGGGCGCTTTAGAGCTAAAGATAATTTTCTCTCACGTAGGCGTTTGGACGTTTTTACAAAGCAAGTTAACTTTAAAAACCCCTTGACTGAATGCCCGTATGTAAGTTTGTAACTGAAACCAAGCTACAAGCTATGAACAGCATCATTCTCAATAAATTGAACCACGGCAATTTTTAAAAAAAGTTATAACCTTAAATATGTTGCTTCATTTCATGAGAAGTGAGTCAGAAGTATTGACTCAATTATAAGAACAAATATAACCTCCTTCCATAGCTTGACCTATGTACTATTACTAACAAGCTGGCAATAAATGAGGGCGATAGTAGCGGACACTTTCTTTAAATAAATGTATTAATGTGATACTTTTTTGTGTTCCATTTCGGGAATAAACAGAAAGTCGTCCAGTTGGGATAACGAGTTTCTCGTGTTGTGAACCATAGACCAAATTTTGTACCCCGCCCTAACCGGAACAGCAAGTTGTATTCTCATAAAGCTAAACAAACGGACATAAACATGGATGGACAAAGTTTTTTTTCAAAAAAAGACTAGGGTGATACCTATATTCTCTATGCAGTACGACCAAAGTCCTCAAAAGGCCAAGAGTTTTTTCATTTGCTTTGCATCGGAAATTTCAATACCGGTGCGTATTTATCCTTTCATTCCCATGCATGCATGAATGTATGCTACTTCTGATGCCCATCAGTAATAAAGTGAAAGTCCCTCTGTAGTACAATGGTGAATTTTCGTCCGCACACATTCAACCAAATTATTTCCATTACCGTCAAACCCAAAAGAGTAGCTGTCGTGGGTAGCAAATCTTTGCATTTATCGCTCCAAACCAGTCACAGAGCTTCTAAGGAGCAAGGCCAGAAGACACAAAAGGGGAACCTTGGAATAAACTTAACTTATTTAAAATATTAGAAAATACTTCCTAAAGGTTTTCTATCTCGTATCGACACGAGGCATTACAGTAAATATGGATATGTTCGAGCAAACGTCCTGAGGATTACTCACAGAGCATCAAGCGCATTTGGATGACCCTATTCAACATCATTCCAAGTAGTATAGCTTGAACAACCCTACCAATTAGACAGAAATCGTAATAAGGTTGGCTCTGTGATATTTACATATCCAACTATGGACTATAGATTGCATGCACAGAATATCATGTTTTCCAGAAAATGCAGGGGCTGCACAAATAAATAGAAATACACAAGCAGTAATGCACAATTGCCAATTGCTTTTATTCACGATTTTAATAAGCTTTTAGGCCTTGATGAGTATTCATGCAGATGGAGCAAGATATCCCTTTAACGAAATTGCTGTAAACCGCTCTTGATAGCAAGCGCAAAGTTGACTCTTTCAGTTACCAAAGAATGGTGTAGAATGCAGTAGCTCTCTTGAACATTTTTGAATAGGTAAATGGTAAAGCAGAGTCCATTAACTTCCAAAATTATGCATTTTTCCAGGTCTTCATATAAAAGAGGCTTGTTATTCTGATCTTCATAAATGCTACTTTTCTCTTTTATGTTTCACGATGCATTCTTAATTAATCCTGTTTTATGGTTTGGATTAAACGGTAAGATAGCAATACGCAAAGGCTTACTTGACTTGATACCCCACAAAATATAAATACTCAGAAGAGTTCATAACTTTCCCCTAAATTGAGCTAACCGATGCACTTCACGTCATCGTAAATAATATTAAGTTGCTAATGTTCGTGACAGTAGTCTACTATAACTATTATGCTTAGATATACTTGAATGACCCCATTATAGTTAGTAAAGTCTATCCACTAAATGGATGCATCTAATTTATTCTTCAAGCAATACCAGAAACAAGTTTCAGATGCGACCATATCGTTTGGAAAAATGGAAGTTTTTGAAAATTACTTCTTTGTGTACTTTACCAGTTTACAATCGTTTAAAAAGACAGATTTATGCACTCATGAGAGTAGAAGCCTCGAAATAATCTTAATTACAGGAACCCTCTCATTAATAAAAACAACAATTGTACACGGCCACTCTTCATTTCAACTACTTCGTATGCTTCGGTAAAATAATCACCGAGCAGGTTTACAACACTTCTTCCTATATACTTGGAGAAACTAATTTACAACTTCCTAATCTACTAAATCGTTAGTTTTTTATGCAACATGTCTTCAGAAACATGTAATTTTCGCTTGATGGATTGTCCCTAATGTTTACCCTAACACTTCTTGCACAACTCAATTTTGCACCTTTCCTTTAACAAAACAAAGCACATAATTTGCAGGAGCTCTATTGTTATTATTTGTTACTTTTATTCAAGCAGGGAGGGAGGGAACAGGCTAACAGGAAGAAAATGTCGAGAACTAAAACACAACCAAAATAATGTATTTTTGTTATTCTTTCAACCTGGAAGGAAACACGTAAGCAAACGCGCGAGTGTTAGCAGATCAGCAGAAAATAATCATAAACTGTTTCAATAAGTGCAACATAAATCGTCCCAGGGAAAGCTCGAGCACCAACACACCTCTGGAATAAGCCAGACGATAGAGTATTATTTTACTCATTATCACTCTCACGCTGGAAATTATTCACATGATTTTCGACATTTATGACCAACTTTTTTTCTTTTTGATTATTTTATGTACTATTATCATCAGATAGTGGACAGGTTTTTCAAATCCAATGGGTCGATTAGGTACGTGTTTCTAGGTTTTGCTATGTTTTTGTGCGTTGTCGACTAAAAGTACATTTTGAGGCGCATATGTTTCAATTCTGAGTACCCTAAAGCTGCATTGTTTATTATAAAAAGTTTTAATGTAATATGCATACGCACTTTCGATAAAACACGAATTTTCAAAATTCGACCGTTTCCTTATATGCGTACATTCTCTTGGTTCACCTTCGGCAACAAGTCGTCAAAATGGCATGATTACATGTTACCAAAACCTTTTACGAGGAATTAATCCTTCTTCAGCCACATGAAATTCGTATGTCGAGTTGAGATTAAATGGACATGATACTGACGAGTGACGACCCATTGAGAATCCGACGGGCATTTGAAGGATGCAGTTGATTTGATAGGATGAAGTTATTCCATCAAAGTAAAAGCCCTCGCTCATGAACACCTTTTTTATGATTTTTATATCATGAAAATGTGAAAACTGCATCTTTCGGGTAAATCATTCACGATTCAATCCAACTTATGCAGCCAAAATGTACCATATGCCAGGAAACAAGACGATCTTATCCCTTACTTCAGAACGGCTAGTAAAATCTACATTAAAGATTAGTTGATGCCAACATGCTATATTATTTCTGAATTTACACGTATTTTGGACGAACTTGCCATTGTTTCATGATATTTTTAACGATTACGGCGGATGACTACAAATAACAGGAAGGAAACATTTTAAATCGTGCCATTATCTAGACTCTAGACAGAAAATTCAAAAATAGTTAATATCGCGCACGTTTAAACCAAGCGGTGAAATCGTGCGTTCCGCCAATAGAAAGGTGCATTCACGTTCCAGTACAAGTTACTGTTGTAACAAGAATGAAAATCCAAATCGTGTACTTGACAGACAGATTACTTGTAATGAGCAAAACACTTTGTCTTCAGTTATTGTGCTGAGCTGAGAAACACAATGAGCCATAAACCACGTGGAAATTATAGTTTCATTTTCAAAGTAATGAGAAGTTTTGCTGTCAAACAATCATGTATCCAGTAAAAACGTTCAATAGATGAGAGTCATAACCATAAGGTTAAAAAGGTGACCACGTTACATGTTCCAAACATTAGTTTTAAACATGGCCCAATAGTTTAGGCTTCACTGAAAATTTGCTGTAACTCCTTGGATGCAATAGGAAGTTAAGCCATGAAAACTTTCTGTTTTTATTGATTATCGTCCTTTTTTAACAAGATATCTCCACATTGTTTCAGGCGAAAATCTTGTAAAGAAAGAATTGATAATTATTTTATACAAGCTTTCGCAAGCATCTTTAGATCATAATTTTATGCATTTATGAAAAAAAACGTATTTGAATTTGTGTTTGATCACAAATTTTGCTCTAAGATTTATAACCACTCCCACTAAACAACTGGGGTGGTCATATTGAAAATATGCAACATCAAACTCAATTTTATGGATTTCATCGTAACACCATATACTGATGTGAGTTACAAGACCGTAGTTTTGTACTGAGCTGTTGGTTTTCAAGCATCGACGTAAATGTATCATGTAGTTCATTTTTATAGTAACACACATAAACTTTTGTTGATTTCGGTGCAACAATGTTTTGGAAATCCTCCAGCATTGAAGGCCAAGCGAGTCATAATTGTGGCGTAGGAATACGAATTTTAAAAAAAGAAACAAACATTGTACCATCAAACAAAATGCTTGAGAAAGCTAGTCAGAGTACTCCCCAGTTTACAAAATAATCGTTATTATTATGTCAGCAGTAATGGCATAATGAACTGTAAAAGAGCATTTATGGAAGTTTTAAAAACGACCAGGAACCAAAACTTTGACTTTATCCTGAAAGCAAACGTTTTAAAAATCCAGATTTCGGCTACACTACTGAACCGGTCTTACACTTGCCTGCCTTACATATTTTCAGTTGAGACCCATCAACGTAGCAATATTACACTAAGTCACTGGTATTTTTTATGTTGCAGACATCCAAAGATTATTTGTTCACTTTTACATATATGTAGGTATTTCCAAAGACTTAATCAGACAAACAACTAAATTAGCTTCGCGGACAGCTAACAAAGTACACTTCAACTTGTCTGCAACATTCTTAAAAAGCTGTCACCACCATCATCAACTGCATGGAAAGTGTACCAGGGTGCAGTAGGAAAACTAGTTTCAACAGCAGAGCAGCTGAATCAACAACTGGAAAAGGGGAATACTTGTTGTCTTCACTGCAGCAGTTCAGATGTGAAAAGAAGGAACAAGTATCAATGCGATCACAATACCAGAACCAGAAATATTGAATATGAATGCTAATGAGTAAAGTGCGAAAAAATAATAAAGCGGCCATATAGTGCATTAGAAGTGGTAGATAATTGGGATATGCTCATATTAATCAAAATAGTTCATAAGATGGAAGCATTTTCTGAACTTCATGTAATGCAGACATTTTTGCAGCAGTAAACTCGTTCTTTAAATACAGTTGCAATTCTATCGTCAAAGCTGAGCTTTACATTTCTGCTCTGACTAAATGTAGTTTGTATTATGCACAAACTTTTCCTGAATTAAACTTATATGCTTTCGCCCCTTGTCACCAACCAAAAACTTCCTAATAAAGCTGTCCCCACGTTAGGGCTTAAGTGACTTATCGACAGACATCTCCATTTATCCTTTCCAGAAGGTTCGTATGCAATATTGTTTTATCAGCTGCATAGCCGATTGCAGAGACCTACCAAGTTACGTACCTTTAGTTTTCAGTCGCTGACAATTTAGATAGATTGGAAAAGGTACATCGATAGAAAAAAAGCTAAGACAAATATATAAAAATCTACGAAAGCTTTCAATCATTTCCAACTCGATTTACACATACGTGCCAATACAAAATATTTAGACGAGGAGCCATAGGTTTACATGCATATGTACGGAGCATATTCTTTTATATTCATCAGAAGCATCTTCACAGTTATCTGAGCAATTTTTATATGAGATTTTGACAATATAGCAGTTTGAGACAAAACGTGAGAAGTAGTAGCTGTTACAATTCAGATGGATTAGTTATCTTTATCAAGCAGCTGAAGCAAAATGTTCAGTCTAATGCAGCTTTCACCAAGCCATGCATGTTGGTGAACCTTACGCAGAGGACTGTTCAACGTAATACACGTGTCAATTGCTTTTGGCTTTTCATGAAAGTATACAACTTTTACTTTTTATCCTAGTGCAATATTAAGGATGTAAAACTTACCGAAATTATCTCCCCCAAATCGGTGGCATAGACTCGTTCCGTCTCCACAATTTCCATCACCACTCGGTCCATATAACTTAGGTTTGGATCGTAGCCCCTACTGCTTTTGATTCCTTGGGTTTGACTTCTCGCAGAGTCTCCGCATTCTATTTTTTTCAAACGACAGAATAACGAGATGTAAATCCTTATGACGAGGCTATCACATGATTGCATGAAACAAACTTTTCTAATGATCGATTCAGGGTTTAGACTAAATGAACCACTCGAGTGTTATTTCCGACTGGCTATGTCAATGTAATGACGTTAAAAACGGATTATATATTGTAAACTTGTTTTTACAAGTTGGATTTTCATTGGGTTGAGAATTATTTCATATGAGGTTTTTCTACTACAAAGTTTCAGTTTCTTACCTTTGGTGGCAGAGTTGCTAAAGCACCTTTCAGTCCCATTATGGTCGCCAGCACATGTATTGCTATTATTGTTAATAGACTTTTTGGCACACTGGTGATGATTATGCAGATGGCGATGATGATACCGGCATTTGTCTAAACCGGTGTCTTCATCATCGCTTATATCTGCATCCGGAATTGTCGCAGCATCTTCTTCTTCGGGGGAAGCTCGTGGAGCCATCATGGACAGAGCTACGCCACTTCGGCCAATAGCTCCACCAGGACAACCACCTACTTTTTCTTCTCCTCCGCCATCCGTACACCCACCAAATGACGTGGACGACTCTGAGGAGCACGATGAAGAAGACGTTGACGAAATCACAGAGTTTACAGACATGGGTCTTTGCTCTTTCCCGTTCATTAGTAACTTTTCACCATTCATCGTCATTAACATATCACTCGTCTCACGCTCATTCTTCCCGTACTGCGACGATAATGTCCTGTTGCCTGAAGTGCATTGTGATTTTCTCTGATCTGCAGACCATCGACTCTGCCGGTGAGCTCCATTCGCTTGTTGATTGACACTATTGTTTGGTATAGATGACGTGACTGTCTTATTGTTATTATTTATATTACCATTATAACTACCGCCTTTGGCGTTCAGTTCACTGTTCATCGTTCTCGAGCTAGCAGTACTACTCCGCACACAGCTATTGTTGACTCCATTTGTGTTAAAACTACTGTTATTACTGGACTGATAGATGGAAGACTTTGAATGATGCTGTGGACCAACACTTGCACCAGAGTTTCCTCGGCTTTCGGATTTTCCCCATCTTAGCTGGGCAGCAGCGTTGTAGTATGAATGTCTTGTGTTTGAACTAGTATCGTTACAACTTCCTCCACTGACAGATGCAGAATTCCGTTCAAACAGACAACTACCGGTACTCCGACTACTGCTATTTTCAAGGTTGTCCAATAATTGTTTTTCTTGTTCTGAGGTTAGCGATTCCGATGCTGCTGCTATGAGCGAGTCATACATGCTCAGCAGTGTAGGCACCAAATCTGTAGAGGAACCTGTTTCAAAAAATCAATGAGAGAGAAATTAGCAAACATCTTTGGATGTTGAACTTCAAATTGACATGATGAGAAAGGGCAACCTTTTCTGTACACAACCAACCATTGTCATGCGATTATCTAATGATCTCTTTATGGGGTTTCATAAACTGTCAATTCATTCCGATTGAGGATTCCACATAACACTTTTTGCACGGAAGTGCTCATTGCAGGACGAACAAAGGCGCGTTTGGAGGCGAAGGAGTTTAATTTAAGGAGAAGCAGAAAAAGCACACCTGGGGTGTACCACAGGTATGATCAGCAACACCAAGAATATGTCAAATCATTCATGAATTTCATGTTTGTAGAAAACTCATGCTAACCTTTAGCTTGAAGTGTGTGTGAAGATTTGTGCCTGTCACATACCTAATCTATGTGAAAATATCTTTAGCAAAGAAAAATGAACAAGTCCACACACCTCGTGTCCGTCTAACCTTGTACTTATTTCAAAGAGAAAATTATTTTTATCGAGATTTGATATTTTTCGAGCATCTCATCAGCATTATCAGCGACACCATCGTTATACCATCTTCCTCCCCTCTGAGATTTTAGCTCAAAGGGAAAATTTGTAGATTGATGATGATCTTCCCAAATTATTTCTTCTTTGCAAATAAACCAAATAAGGGTTCGAGCAAATATCGTCTTCTTGTCAAATCATGCCACAGTAGAGTTCAAAACTGAAAGGAAAAGGACAATTCCTATAATCATTCAACTCTCAGCAGTCAGTTTTTTGTGACTATACAGTTCAAATTTACACTCGACTCGTGTTCATTCATTACTTGACTTATGTTTCTCAAGAGGTGACATGTGAGAGTCTTGAGATAGAGAAAAAGTTCAGAGTGTGCCTTATAGATTACAGAACGCTGGTAATGTCTGAATTTTGCTTTTTCTTTGTTGGAGGTGGTGCAGACAAAAGAAAACTAAGTTTATGAATAAGAACAATTGAGTGCTGAGAAAGCAGAGCACAATCATGATATGACGTTGATGATGTGACATGCCAAGTTGAGAGCATCATCATACCAGACAAGCGATGACCTGAAAAGGGAATACTCAAGATTTGCGAACTAGTGATACGTTTTAAACGAGCCACAGAATGCGATTGTGGAAAAAATTGTCGTAAAACCATATAATTGAATTGAGTTAGCTTAATTTATGGAATAAAAGAATGACCTAAAGTGAAAATATGCGTGGATTTTGCGTGTGATGTTTGTTCACCCAATCTACTAGACAATGATAGCCACGTATAGTTTAAAGAAAGTAAAAGTCAACATGAACCCATCAAAAAATGGATACAAACAAGACAAATATCAACATTTACTTTGTTAATGGAAATTTGCTTTGCACGATTAAAAATGCGCATGCTTAAATGGCTTATGCATACATCCTGATATAAAATACACCGAAAGATTATACTCTGAGAAGAGTTTCTTATAAAAGATTTAAGATGAGTTGTACACATGTACGAAATATTTCGCATCAAGCCAAAACAAAATGATTCAGCACCATGCTGTGTGATTCATTGATCGACATCGACAGACAGTAAACAGGCAGCTTGAAAAAAAAATTAACGATCTTGGTAAGTAACGTAATACAAATGTTACGTTTTTAAACTTACGTGGACGAAAAGGTCTTTTGTTGTGCTGCACTATAAACCATGTAACATAATAGACCGTCATGTCATATTCATAGCATACTTAACTTGCTAATTTATTCATAAGGAACGAAAAAGTGAAACGGTAGAATGAGAAAAAATAGAAATAGTTTAACCCAGAAACTTGCAAAAAAGATTCATGCATATCAAGTGACTGTTTATGAGACTCTTAGTCTGTTATCGAAACAAGATGTAAACATAGAATATAGTGCACTCTAGTCATAAAGTATCATACAACATCCGTACTCCCACACAGTGTTTTTATACCACTTGTTTTTGCAAGAAAAAAAAAGAAACAGATTGAAAGTAAAAGCCATGTTGTAAAATGCCAAAACTGCATGCTAAATAAGTAGATCCAAATAGATCATGATTTGTACGTGCTTGAAACATGTACATAGTAGCGGGAGGGCGCTTAGGAGGAAAGCCACTACTACTAGTAGTATAACATTATAAATTACATTATGCAAAAAAGTGAAGTGAATAAATTATGATGTTTTTTCGTAGTTTCTTTCTTCATAGCAGGCGTATAAGGATAAAGGTCATTCTCGGGAGGAATAGAACAGTTTTCCTGATCCTACAACAGCTAGATGCGAATACGTTGAATGAAGCTATTGATGGTGATGAACGAGCTGCCATATTTTTTATTAACGAAATTACTGACCCAGCCTAAAGCAAAGCCTAAGAGCCAGTATCTATCAATATGTTTTCGCGAAGCTTTTCTATCATGAAGCTGACAAGAACCAGGAACTTGGTCTAGTTATTGTTCAGTTGAAAAATTAATATGAAACATTAAAGGTTTTTAATCATTTTAAAGTTAATAGGATTTGACAAATAAGCATCCTGCCCATAAGTACTGCCCGAAGAATTTGGCTTTGTTTTCACTGCACCATTTCACATTCTTGTAAATATCCTCCTACGATTCGTAGAATGGGTAAAATAATAGACAATATCTACACGTACGTAGATTGGATTTGGGTATTGCACACACACACACTCCTACGTAAGCTTTAATTAAACTTCCGCATTTTTTAATTTTCTTTAATAAGTCATTGGGAAACTTCGAAAAAAAGGGGTAAGTGAAACCCCTACGGTAAGCGTTCTAGATCTACTGAACAGTGGCTGTGGCTATTTATAGTTGAATGGAACTCATTTCCATTTTGAACCAGATTCACTGCATTATTTTTACCATATCTTCTATGGCGGAGTGTTTTTTCTTCTTCTACAAGTGAATCCATTTATCTAATCGATTAAGTACTTACTCCCACCACTGCTGTCACACATTAATTTTTCAACAAATTACACGGTATATATAATATTTGGTGATCCGTTATAGTTAATATAGGTATACTCCCGCCAAAAACGCCATACAATGAATCATACACCTATGTACGTCTTTTAATTATCCTGAGTGCTTAAAAATCTGTGTTCATGCAAGCCTACTACACATTACCTCAGAGTCTTGAAATCTTTTACACAGTTATCTACCTATTTTCAAGACTGATCTTCTGATTATCATGTGCATAGTCAGCTGCCCAAAAATTCTAGATTAATACTTTGCATATAAATTTTACTATACAGTACAGAAACGTCTTTACAAAAGTCTCTGCAGCCTAAGAACACAAGTCGTATTCGTATGTTGTAGGAGTTATCGCTGCAAGTTTGAACAACTAAAGCATGCCTTTGGGTCGGGGGATGCAACGGATTTTGTTGGATGCTATGGGGGGAAATATCTGCCTGCTGTGGCTCGCTTTTATCTCCGAAATAGATTAAACAACTGCTTACTACTTCCTGCTCCACTTTCAAAATACAAAATCGCCATGCGAAGGGATTCAAGTTGTCGCAGTTTAATATCATGTCACACTCTATTCTGTTTTTTAATATACTCCATGAATTAACACAAGAAGGTTCACTGAATAATAGTCTGTATTACGTTTTGTTCCTTGAACTAAGTGAGAAGGAAAGACTCTTGATTTTAATGTACTATAACATCTATAAAAATTGCTTTAATGAAAATTTTCAACACGGTGCATCCTCACCTATGCTTTGTACACATCAATGATGATGATAATTGCGAAAAAAAACGGGCAACACAAGTTATGCAGACGATTTTATGCTTGCAACAGTTTAAGCTTGTGTAACACAAGACGATGTGTGTCTTGTGAGAGGGATTAGGATAGACTAGCATTGATGAAAAAGAAGTCACAGAGAAATAAAATACTTTTCTTGATAGTCAATTTCACGTAGACAGGAAACTGCTCAAAGTCGCAAGCATGTGCAATTCTGTTCAGTAGAATGGGTTGTTGTTGTTCTTACATGGTGGATAGCTCATTAAAAATTGTTGCTGCTTTCGTACATTGCCATGAATGAGACTAATATGTCGGCGGTTTTACATTGAATAGACTCGAAATGGGGCTGTGATAGATGTTGTGAGGCGGACTCCATTCTATTCTTATAACCATCCGGGGAAAAGGCATTTCTCCGGGAAGACGACTAGGACGGAAGGAAGCGTTTCGCCACTCTTTTTGATATCTTGGCTAGGCTCAGTATCAGAATTCCACCCGTTTACGTGGAAGTCTGAGAATTGCACACGCCAACAAGAGCCACCGACCAAGCTCTCGGAGCCGATCTCTTTTTTAGTTTTTAAAGTAATCAGTTATTAATTTTTTTTCATTGTTATAAGTTTACACTGTTGAAGAGGTGTACAATATTTGTGCATATTCCTTTTTCAGGTCCTAATTATCAATCATGTCGGACGAAGAAGAATACTCGTAAGTTTCCCATTACCTATTCGTTTTCATTAAAGGCCTGAAGTTCGTAAGTGCACCATGAGAGTAAACGGAATACCTGCAATAATTATCTTAATCAACTTGGAAGCATTAAACTTCTCTCGAAGTTTCCCAGTAAAATTTTCAAACATCAATTTTTACTTCGTGTTTTCGCTTTCAAACTTTCGATTCCGATTTCGAAATTGAGGTGATGATGGTATGATTTTAAAAACTTTATTTTCGTTTGAAAGTGCACACAAGAGTTTATAATGTCATCCTCATTCCTCTTCATTTCACTTTTAGCCTTTTGTTTTTGTGAGTTTCCATTTTGTCTTAAAATAGCCTGAGCCAAAAAGTTCCTGACTATTATTTGATCAACTTTTGTATATGCCTATGCCATAATGATATCAGTATAGGCTCACACCGTCGTGTTTCCGTACAAACTCCCTTATTATTATTCTCTTTTGCCATGCCGTGCCAGTACTCACAAACTTTTTTAATTCTTTGATTCCGTCTTTTCACTGAAAGATTATATTTATTAGTTTTCGTCTCTCGGTATAGATACGAGGATTTCATGCACATGTGCACAGTCACAGTTTTATTGTTTCTCCATGTAAAACCCTCGAATATTTATAAAGCCATTGAATATCTATAAAGAAAGACCTTTCTGAATCCACTTTTGCGGGTCTTTTTCGTTCTTGCAAGCTATTGTATTGAGATTCAGCATTATGAATATTTTACACTCGCAAAAGAGAATTCGTTAGGTTTGTTTTTTAGCTTTGTCACGTCGTCTTATTTTTCGTTTGAAGAATAAAAGCGAGCATAAAAGAAGCACAACTTCTTTCCTTTCACTATTAAATGCCATGTTCTATTTTTCTTTTTCTGGTTCCTCTTCGGTGACTCGTGGTGGCGATGATTTTGATGTAACTGATACTGAACTGAACATCTACTTCGTATTTACTCTGAACGACCTAATGCATACAAATCAGTGAGGAGGAGGAGGCACCGTAAGTGAAAATAATATAATCTAATTTATAAAACACGTTTAAGCTTACGACGTAGTATCACAATCAGCCAAAGCAGTACAGGAAACTTTTGAATACTACGTATACTATGTATGTACTATTTTGGCAATCATCATTTTGCCAACTTTTTCCAATGCCAAAAACATTAATCTTTTGATGAAAAAAGAAGAGCAACAGAATAGCAGGCGCAAACTATTATCGACATCCAAACCGTTCCTGCAACACTTGCCTTTCAGTCTTTGTTGAAGGATGGAAATGAATGATGAAACAAAATATTACATGCAAACTTTTTCAACCAGATATTAAGTTTAATACACGAGAGATGAAATTTCTCGGCTTCTGGTGCATTTTTGTCATGCTAAATTAATGTTTCATATTTGTCTTGTCTTTTTGCAGAAGGTATGTTGTCAACTGCTCGTCAATATTTCATCTTCATATCCTGCGAGGATGAGTGCCTCTCTGAAAGCATAATTCTGTCAACCGTTTTGTCATCGTCGACCCTCTTTTTAAGCCTATTTACAAATTGAAACGGTGATGACGGCTGGGATGCCCATCATCATTTACGTAAAAAAATGAACGTGTTCAAACATGCTGATCCGAAGGATCCGTTTACCTCTAAAAACCTCTGATGAGTACTTTCGTTTGCTGTTTTCCTTTGATTGAATAATAGAATTAAACCACGCAAATTTCTATGACCAGCCAAAGCCAAGCAGTTAAAAACATTTGCTACTGCTCAGAAACGACAACATGTATATAAAAATGCGTGTGTACATAGGTTTTCAAAAATCCTATTCCAAATTAGACCAAGAACAAACAAAAGTTCGAAAAGCTATGACTTAAGGGCAAAAGATCCATGAATCCATTTGATTTTGGTTTTTTTCCTAAGACAGAACCTTTTGATAAGTATAATGACGTTTTTTTCTTGAAACAGGAAAATCAGTTTTGAACTACTTCATCTCCATATTGGAGAGCCTCTGACGTTGAGTAATTTTAGTAGTCCAAAAAACTGTAGTCATTAAATTAGTTGCGAAGAAATACATGACATTTGTAATTGTCTTTTCGTACGTACTGTCACTTTTTTACAAGTTTGTCCTTTTTTAATACGTACAATGTTGCAAACAAACTACTTGATTGAAAGTGATTTGCTCCATACAAGTATTTATCATTTGGTCATTTACGTAACAGTCTAGTTTTTTACGTATTTTACAATGAACAATTTTATTACTATTTGTTTATAATTTCTTTTATATTCATTACTCTTTTTATTTTTTTTTCTCGTTGCCTGTTTTTAGGTCCCAAGCTTCTAAAAAGTACGTGTTCGTAATGTCTTCGTCGTCAAATTTTCATTTTTACCAGTTTGTATTAACGTTACTGGACTCTGCTAACTTTTTTGTCTACAACCTCCTTAAAACTGAATTGCATGAAACTGTATACCACGAACAAATCATTTACATATTGTACATTATACAACATGCTTGGCACGTGCATCGTTTTTGTTTCCTAAACTGCATGCATTATCCCCTTGCTCGTTTTACTAATGAGGTTAAACCTTACTTGTTTTGGTTGTACTTTAAATGTAATAACAATTATTGTAATTTTGGTAATTAAATGTATACACTGCCCAGTGAATCGCTTGTAACCAGTACAAACAGAAGAATACAAAACTCTCTTTAGGCAGTTTCCAAAACACACAAAATGCAATTTGAATCCATGTGCGCTAATATCTCTTTAATGTGATGTGCTTGTTCCCTATGTTCTATTTCTATCACCACCACCCATCTGCCTTTCTGAAACTTGTTATTGTCACCAAAAACGCTTGGAAAACTTAAAATTCTGTTCTGATGGACATGTTTTTTGTGTACCGTCTCTGATCTATGTTCGTGAAGGGAGGATGTCCAGCCTGATTTCGTCAAGGTAAAACAGTCTTTACACATCTCTCATGTCTTTCTCGTTCCGACGATATAAGTCGATCCTCTTGTCAAAGTTCATGTTTCCCCTGACACATGTTTTTAATGCATCTTGTCATACTTTTAAAAGTGAAAAGAATCTGGAGTAAACCTTATACTGCTATAAGATTTTATCTTTGTAAACGACATTCCAGAGATATTTCTAAGTACAAAAATGCTACTCTTACTTTTTTATATAAAATCATGTTCATGGGATTCTATCGACTTTGACTACTTCATTTTGGATACGAGCCGAAGTAAATTGATGCTGTCCGTGAATTTCATTTCACGTAAATTTTCAACTCTACTTTTTGACTCCCTGAAACAAATATTTCTTTTTGTGATTTTCCAATCTATTGACCACTTGAGTTATAACGATGTTTACAATCTACTTTTATTGTTTCACAGAGAGCTCAGCAGAAACGTGGTGCGCTTGATGATGAGCTCAACGTATACATCGAGGAATGGCGAAAGCAGCGCAGGAAAGAGGAAGATGAACTTCAAAAGCTGAAGGAGAAACAGGCAAAGCGAAAAGTTGGTGGAAAACAAACAATTTCGGTGTAACATGATCAAAGAGCATATCAACTTACTAAAGTGAAAACTTTCTCCCAGGTTGTTCGTGAGCAGCAAGAGAAAGCTATGGAAGCTCGGAGACAACAAGAAGAGAAGGACAGACAGGCTGCTGTTGAGGAGAAGAAAAATAAGGAACAAGAGGAGAAAATGAAACGTCTCCGAGAAATTGAAAAGAAAAGGCAGGACAGCCGAGATAAAGGTGGAAGCGGTGGTGGCATTGTGAGCTCAATTAAAACTTTGAAGAGTTGAACCCTTTACTCTGTTCGATCATTTTACATTCGTTTCACTTTCTCTCAATGATTTTGGCTATAGGGTGGCGGTGGAGCATCAAGTGCTGAATTCCACAAGACAAAAGAGCAACTGGAAGCTGAGAAGAAAATCTCTTTGAGCTTCCGAATCAAACCTCTTGAGTTGGACAACTTGTCGGCAAGTGCTCTCAAGAACAAGGCCAACGATCTTTGGGAGGCAATTGTGAAACTAGAGACCGAAAAGTATGATTTGGAAGAGCGTCAGAAGCGACAGGACTACGATGTGAGTAAAAATTTATCTTCTTTAACTAGTTTTGAACGAAAACTTAGTTTTAGATCCTCATAATCGCGTTTTAATTAGTCTTGCGTCTTGCCAAGAATGATTTTTTACCTGTTGCGATTTTAGAACCAAGTATTTTGTGTCTAAGTATTATTGAGTCATTGTTTTGCCAACTCATTCATTAGTTGTGCGAGATTTCATGATAGGATTGGCCAAACACGAAGAAAAACTTGATAACTGATAACACATTCTTGTTTGTTTGTTTAATAGTTGAGAGAGTTGCAAGAACGTAAGAAACAGCAGCTGCGTCAGAAGGCTTTGAAGCTTGGTTTGGAGCCAGAAGCCCTCACAGGAAAATACCCAGTAATTAAAATTCATTCATTTTACAAGCTACTCCTTGGGGTTTATTTTGCCTTTCAAGTATTTGTTTTTCGCGTGCAATTAATAATGCACTACAAAATTTTTTGCGTATTTCCTTATTTTTTAGCCGAAAATCCGTCTTGCCTCTAAGTTTGAGAGGCGAGTGGACACACGTACCTACGAGGAGAAAAAATCGCTCTTCGAGGGTGTAAGTCGTTATTTCTTTATGTTTTGAAGTCTTATGTAGTTTTTAATTAATAACGTCATTATAAATTATGGTTTTTATATTTTCAGGGCTATGATAAGATCACGAAGGAAATCAAGGAGAGGGTATGGGCTGAAAGGAGCGAAGAGTTTAAGGCCCGTCCAAAAGGTGCTGCAAACAAGTTATCTAAACGCTGTCTGAAAACCAATACTGCTTGTTAATAAGACGGCCGTTGGTCATTTGATGGCAGTTTATGATTTCTAAGATATTCTTTCTTGTTATCTGTTTAGCCCGCCTACCAAAATGGTTCGGAGAAAGGCCTGGTAAGAAGAAGAACGACCCTCCCACTCCTGAAGAAGAGGAGCTACAACAAGGCCCTGGTGGTGTTGCGCTAGACTTGGATGAACCAGACCTTTTCCTGCCACCCGAATTACCAGCAGAAGAAGAAGAAGCTCCAGAACCCGAAGCTGCAGAAGAGGTAAAGTATATTGCACAAACACTGCAGTTTGCAATAAAAAATATTTCCTAATTTGCATTTTAAAACTTGCTTCTGCAGGAGGAAGAGGTAGAAGAAGAGGAGGAAGAGGAAGAAGAAGAGGAGGAGGAGGAAGAAGAAGAAGAGGAAGAATAAGTTCTATTAATCTTCGACCATTTTATTTGTTATACAAACTGTTCATGGACTCCCTACATCGCAAAAGCGTTCACTTTCAGTGCCCTCATTGTCAGAACTCAAACCACTATATAACAGCCAGCATTACACTTTCTCTCCTATACAAATTATAGTTCCAATCGACTGTGTATATACATTCGGAATAAAGACAGTAATCGTATTAAATTTTTCTGAGAAGCAAAAAATGATTCATTCATCTTTCGCTAAAAAACAGTGCGGTACCATACATTTTCCTATTTTCATGTGGCTATCTCACAGGTTTAGTGACAAAAGAAAACCACTTACCAATTCATTTGGAATTCCATTATTCAGTTAGCAATTCATTTGGGTCTTTTACTACGCTGTCACTTTTATACCCTATATGGCCAAAACAAACTCATAAAGAACGTCTTTTCCATAGTTCATTGTTTGCATCTTTAATATCAACAATAAACCAGTACACATTAAACCCCACACGTATCACGAGTTTGCAACCGTTTTTACGACTTTGTTAACCAAATAGCTGAACAACGGTCGTGATGCAGCATGTTTGGGTTTTTGGCAAACCAGTGTGTTTGCCTTTATGAGGTATAGCGACCGCAAATTGGCCCCGCTATGCGAAACGCACTTTTACACACACATTCACAATTTTCACTTCTAGCGTTTACCACAAATATTTCATGCAAATACACGAGTATACCTTGGGGCATGAAAATGCTTGTTGCAAGAAATTGACTGGGGACCAGACGCAAAATGTCAGCATCAAATAATCGTCTCTCGCTGAAAAATTCCCTTTGACTTATGGCAACTGTCACTTGCTTGTATGGGCTATATTGCTCCTCGCGGCTTAACTGGGTTGGTGAGTACTTTCGTTTTAAATTAGAGCTACGCACTTTTCCTCAATTTTATGTGCGTTGTTTTCTTGTTCTGATTAAGATTGAAGGCCATTCTAAACGCATTAATTTGAGTAGTAATCAAACTAGTTATTTTTTATGATTTTCTATTTGAACTAGTTACGTTTACTTTTTTTAATCGATCAGTAATGCCAAACAAGTCTATGTTTGTATTGTGCATGCTATGTTACAGATTCTGATCTGAAATATAAATTCCTTGACTGATCTGATATTGGATGTGTACCCAAGAAATGGCTGCTGCATGTGCAGTTTTTGATACTTTCCTTGCATGCGTGCGTGATCAAAACAAATCATTGCCGGATTAAAGATTTACTTCACTCCTTGACTTAGAATTAAGCAGCTCCTCGTTCAATGTCAAACAGAACTTTATGCAGTATCACTTTTTATACTTTAGCACACACAAGATTAAAAACAGCGAACAGTCAAACTACAATTTTATCATGCCGCAAGTTTATTTTCCGGCTCTACGTAGATGTGATTTTACCAAGTTTACTTTATGTGCCGCAAAACTGTCGTAACTGCATTCGTAATCTTCGTTACTCTGAAGTTCAAGTGAAAAAATTAGTTTACACCGTTCACTAATGTGTAATAAAACTAACGCGTTTTTATGCGAAAGCATTTTTTATGATGCACGTTTCTCAGTTTATTATACCAACTAAATTTCCAGAAGAGAGATTTAACATTCAACCAACAACAAAGGGTCTTCTATCGACCACGCAACATCCATCCGTCAGGCATGGATGCACTGTAACACCAAACTGTTAGATGGTCTGTGTGTTACTGATATGAGGAGTTAGTAGGCAAATAGGTAGCAGATGGAGTGAACAGGGATACGATACATTTTTGGTATTTTGCTGATATAGCTCATTCTAAAAGCATGACATGTACGCATTACACACCTAACTACCGTCCCCCTCTATTTGTGGTGCATCTATAACAATCAATGTACGTGTTCGTGAGTTCTCTGTAACTCTATGATTTTGGCCTTGTCTTCTGAATTTTTGGAGGAACATAGCTTGGGATGTGTTACACTGTTTAAATTCAGAGATTAAAAATACAGGCAGCAGGCAGCCCTCAATGATCTTGTTTGTGCTCCACTTTGAGTTTATTCAGAGAAACAGCAGTTTTTAAACCCTCTCTGCTCCAGCAAGAAAAAGGTAATGTACGGTTTCGCTCAGGGTTCACAGTTCAATTTCCTAACAAGCCCTTTTGCTCGCGCAGGGTAACCATTTGAGCGTAAAAACTCTCCGAATTCAACAGACAGGAAAGGAACTAGGTAATGTAATACAACAAAGAACTGCAACACCGAAAGGTTATCTGACAATTGGACTTCGTTGAGTGTATATTTCACTAAATAAAATGTAAACCATTCTCGTCACACTGAACTTCCAAACTAAGCAATAAAACTGGAAAACACGCAAATGAAACGAAAATGTTTTGTAGAGTGTACCTACCTCAGAGTAAAACTTTCATAATAATGGTGATGAGAGTTCGAGACAAAAACACTGAAATTACAATATTTCCTTTGTACCTACAAAATCCACTTGTAAAAGCTGTATCTTTTATAAGCTATCCTACGCATTTCATATAGGTATGTCAGCTTCTATTCCACTTCAACACTTATTTCACTCCTTAGCCACTCCAGAGTTGTTTCTCCATCTTCTGATGAAGTTGGACTGTGAATGAAAAACTCGTTAGGGTATGACTATGCACGATTGTCAGCCCAAATTTGTATCTCTTTTCTTCTATCCCACCGTTCCAAAACAAGTACCTAAAAATTCCTATTAAAGAACCCTTAAGTTCCTGTGGTTTTGGCTGGATGAGGATACCTCAGCATGTAATCCATGTAGCCATCAGCATTACAGGACTGTACTACTGTAAAGAAGAAGAAGAAAAAACACAGAATGCAAGAGTACTTAACTATCACAGGGAACTCTGTTCTTCTTATCATTTCTTTAATTTAATGCCCGATACCCACACACAGTTAGAACCCAGGCACAACGTGCTGAGTACTTGAGCATGGACGATGATGTCTGGAAAAGAACATCATGCCTTAAGCCTTTTCTCCTTCTTCATCTGAAAATTTCGGCTGTACTTAAAATTAAGCTGCTACTACCACCGCATTTATCTATTTTTACAATGATTCTATTTCTTTGTACATACAAAAGCTAAAAAAAGACTTTTATGGTTCTTATAAATCTAGCTGTTGTATGTACAATGAAATCTTCGATCGTTTCATGCTTGTTCATCAACTCATAGGGGTACTTTATTAAGTTAAAAGCTATTTCAACCTACAAACATCTTTTTCGTCTTGCTTAGGCCTTTATTTATATTTGCTTCCATTATGGATTACTCTGTACTTCTTTTTGTCTTCTTAATATCTCCTCAAACACTATTGTGTATTCATCACGTGTCCGCCAGGGACGCTCTGCTGTGAATAAAAATTTAAATTGTGAAATCTTAAAATCAGATCTGACTAGATTGCCCCCTCCCTATCTAGAGAAGCATATTTTTTTAACTGTATTCATGATACTTCCACTAATACATTTTCCTTGTAAAAAATGGATTATTCTGTCTGAATGAGTATAGTGTAAATCAATCCCATTCTCTGTTGTCTTTTGGGAGCTGAATGAAAATCTACACGTTGTGCAGTTTAAGTTTCGAGAAAATGTTGTATGCCCATTCCACTTAATTCTGCTGTCATCTATTCATTTCTCATTAATTCTTTTGTTTTAAAAACCATAACCCGACCTACCCTTGTACCCTAATATGCATCCTGTTTAAGCCTAAATATTAGGGGAAAAGTACAGTAAAATTGTGTAGAATTAGGCTTGGGGATTTTTTCGATTCCTCTTTTCCTCACGACACCGCAACAAACACGGCTGACATGAGCCTATAATTTTTTAAGTCTTCGGGGAAATTCAGGGTGTAAAACTGAGTTGCGCCTTTGAGGGAAGTTACAAAGTTGTATCAGAAATCAGTTTAACGTGGATACGTTATTGATATCATTTTGCGTGTGTTCTGACAACCGTTATCACAGTAGGTTTTTTTGTTATTACGCATAACTTTGCAGTGTAGCAATTGTTTTCTTGGATTAATTTTCATATAATGTAATGATATACTATGTAGAAGAGATTATTATTAGTGCTCACGCCGCAGTCATCATGGGCTTGTTGTATGAAACACCGGACTGACATTAATATTTATGGGTTCATGTAACAAAGTACGGTGTGAAGAACAGAAAACATGATGTAAGAATTGTATAAATGATTGTGTGGTTACGGAAGAGAAACCCTTTCTCTTCGATCACGACGGCGTCGACGGGTTTATAATATCGATGATGACGATGGGCGGACAACTGAAAAGCGAGGAACACATCAAAGGAGACTCTCATTTTAACATCATATTTTCCGCCTGAAATTCATTGGAATAACAGCAAGCCTTCCTTCCGTCGATTACATCAAAGATTTATTTAGGCAGTCCCGTCACAACCAGGATTTTTCAATATTGACTAGGGAAGAAGCCAACTTTAATCTTTCCCTTGAAACTCGAAAATCAAATGAACCGTAATTCATCCCTTAAGCAGGAAGGATGAATAAAAAAAAGTTCCCGCTATATCATGTATCACTTTCCAATATGCAATTATAACAGAAATATTTTTCAATCAAACGTTCTACAGAAAAGTATTATTGCTTGCTTTGTATTTTACTCCAAAGTCTTTACAGTTTAAACATTTTTAAGGGCTTTTATGTGTCCAGGAAATGAATTATTGCTTTTTGCAACCGCATGGAGTGTGCCATAAAGTAGTAATTCATTTTGGTTACGCATATGCAGCCTACAAAAGTTATGAAATTTTAATATGATTACATTCAACTAACTGAAGTTTTTAGAAATAATTATTACTGGTAAACTCCTTCAAAAAATGTAGACGTATTTATGGCTTAGCTACCCGTATGTATTATCTACAAGAGACGCAGGAACTTGATTTATT